>JARBWK010000009.1:59901015-59923515 GCA_030556195.1 Anolis apletophallus
ATAAAACAAGCATCAGGCGTGATCTTAAACTGGTTTCTGAACACAAGTTGGAGTTCATTTTATGTATCAGAGGCCTCCTCAAATTTGTCAAATGTGTATGGCAGAAAAAGGCACTATATTTGGCCAGCAATACTTATGCATATTTGATTTTAGTACAGTATACCTGCATAACCTTTATTATCAAGTATTGCCTTGTTTCAAACCAGAATATTATTGCGGAGTTTAGACTAAGAGCAAGTCCTTCAAAACTGTGGCCATTAGATTTGTCTTCCTCTATAAGATTAATGGAAACAATGAGCCATTTTTTGGATGTAAAAGTTGAAGTAAAACTGAAATAAAATATTTTAATTAAAATGGAGTAATGCAATATGGTTACAGAAAGCTGTTAAGGGGGCTCAATCCAAGAAATTCAAAATTTAAGATTATAACAAGGCATACTATAGAAACAGAGGTATACAGGTATACCTCTGTTAACAAAGAAGCTCATTTTTATAAAATGTTTTTACATTTGCCTATTCTCCTCCTATTTCTTCCTTGTCCTCTGTCTAGCTGGAATCTCTTCAGCTATATCAGCATTACAAGAATTATGCAGCAGGGATTTACCAACATAGGGTTTAAGTGTCATCTTACAGGAATGTGGCTATTTATTAATTTATTTAATTACAGTACTTCTACCCAGCCCTTCTCATCCTCGGAGGGGGACTCGGGGCGGCACCAAGGCAACAATTCGATGCCTAAATTACAATATAAAACCATAAAATACAACATTCCAACATGTAAACAACATTACATTACATTAAAAACATTAAAAACAATGGTCCATCCACACATCGAGTTAATAAACAAGAAGCCATATTCCATCTATCAGCCTACCAATATTATTCCGATCCACATACTACATTCTGCTACTGTGCAAAGGCCTGGTCCCATAACCAGGATTTTATTTTTTCCTAAATGTTAGGAGGGATGGGGTCGATGATATTTTGCTAGGTAAAGCATTCCACAAGTGGGGAGCCACAGCCGAGAAGGCCCTCTCTCTCGTAAACTACAGTAAACAATCAATACAAGTCAAAACGGGAAATATCCTGTTCTTTCCAATTCTACTATAGCTCTCTGTGTGCCCTTCTACAAAAAAACCCCCCCAAGGTAAATAGCTGTCCCTGGAAGCTCTTAATGAGCTTGTGAGAATGGCAAAACAAAGAAATTAGGGGAAAATAGATCAACCCGCCTCACTAGTTCTGATGAAAATGGAAACCACAAGTAAAGTGGAGGCTGGTAGGAAAAAATCTTCCCTAGACAGATTTGGAAAGAAGCTTTCAAGTGCTGTCTGAACCAGCTTGTTTCATTTCAGGTGTACATTCATGAGTTGTGGATAACAAATTTGCTAAAACACGTTGAACTGCTCCTCCTTTTTTTGATTTAGGAATCTAATCCCATTATTTCCATGTAATTTTTGGATAATGTAACAAATGTCTGTTTAAAAAGTAGTCCAAGAACACATCAACTTTGTACACCTGTATTAGTAGCCCTCTAAGCATGGATTTATGTTTCATAGATATATAAAGATTGTCTTCAACAAGCAGTTTTGTTGGGTTGCAACAGGTGCCAAGGTGAATGAATTGCCATGGTTTTGGGGCAAAGAAATCCACCTGGTGCTAGACTCCCCCCCCCCCCCCCAATCCATTTTAAAGGCCTAAATGGGTATCCGTTTTAAGAGATTTATCACACATCATTTGTGGGCAGGTCTAGATTAGAGAGCAGAAATTGGGAAGTCAAGTGGAACATCCTACCCTGAAAAAAGACCAATTGTATATTCTTTTCAGTAACACACAATTCAGCAGAAACAGGAACAAATGAAAGCACATAAATACATTACTGTTAATCAAAATGTTTCTCGTCATTGTGGATTATAAAACCAGAGACCTACAAAATAATTGTGAAAGCAGCGAGCCAAAGCATTAACATCACTAGACCCTGGAAGGATGGAAGTATTTATAAAAATTAGTTTTGCTTGGAGAGGAAAAGGCTTGAGCTAAGTTGGCTAAACTCTTGGTATCAATTATGCTTAGAACAATATATGCAGTATGTAGGTTATTTTCACATGGAATAATTTTCAGCAGCTTATATAAATCCCACAAGCAAACAGTAACCTCTTTAATCTACAAACAGAAACAGTATAGATCAAGCTGCTTCTTCTCAAACTAGTCAAAAATCTCAAAAATTACTCTGTGAAATACATCTAAAAGCCACACACACACACACACACACACACACACGAAGAGAGATTTCTGAAATATATATAAACATGCATTAAAGGAAGGTAGAATCTAGACATATAAAAGAGACCCCTCCTCAAAGAAATTGTTATGATTCTGTGTATTTGTGTTGTGTTGTTAAGCTACTGTTTCTACATACCCTGGCTGTACACCACTTGTAAACAGGTCCTTCTGATGTTTTTACCAACATCCTGGCAACAAAGCAGTGCAATTTCAAATGAGCTAATTAACTTAATTGTTGATGAAGCATGAAGCAGTTCATTCACCCTGTTAGCTGCACCATGACAACATAAGAACCTCAGCTTGCGAAGTTACTCTATATAAACCTATCTATAACTTTCCATTAGGATTTTTCGTACATTAAGGCCATGGATATCTGCTTTATCAAAGATCGACATATTGGGGTTCAGCCATCACAGAGTTCATAGTGTATGTACACACAGGGAATGTATTAATTACACAAATTTTATGAAGCTTTTTTGTTTAAAGGAGAATTTTAATTTGAAAATGGCAGAATCTTGTGAAAATAACAGGCATACTCTGCAAAGGTATTCTAACAAAAGCAAATATTTTTTTCTCTTTCAGCCATCCTTCTTTTTAAATGATAGTGGTCTCCAATGCAAAAATGACAGGGCACGTATTTTAAAAATAGAGAAAATGTAAAACCAGAGTAAAGTGTGATCTGAAGGTATATACTCTGGAGAAAATCAAATCCTAAACTATACACTTGAACTTAACATGGACAAATGCAGGGAGGTTTACTCGAGTTGGGGCCACAGGATGTAACACACTATGTTCTTGTCTTTATATCAACATTTTCTAAGTTATAATGAAGTTACTGAGTTTGCTTATAAGTCTTAAATGTTATACACTGCAAAATTTGAGCAATTTGACACCATATTAACTGCCACAGCTCAATGCTATGGAAGTTTGAGGTTTGTATGTACTGCATTGATTTCTATGTTTCAATGCTATAAATTCTGGGATTTATGCTTATCTATCAGAGAAGTCAAGTTACAAATCTCAAGACTGCATAGGCTGGAACCATAATAGATAACCATAATAGATAGAATTATAGCAGTTAAATTGCTGTCAATCTGCTGTAATTCAGTGTTATCCAACCTTTGATCCACCAACTCCCAGAAGCACTGGACAACTTGTCCAATGGCTGCCAATTGTTGGAGCTGAAGTACAAAGACCCTTCCTCTAAATCAGTGGTTCTCAAACTTTTTTGGCCTACTGCCCCCTTTCCAGAAAAAAATTTGCCCACCGCCCCCCTAGAAATTAATTTCTAAAAAAATTTAATAGCGTGCGCCCCCTTGCTCTCCTCAACTCCACCCATGGCGCACAATCCTATATGGCCATGGGCAGGGTTGAGGAGAGGAAGGGGACGTGTGCCACAGTTTCCAGGCAATGCCCCCTTCCTCTCCTCAACCCCGCCCACGGCCATACAGGACTGTGCGCCGTGGGCAGAGTTGAGGAGAGCAAGGGGGCACTACCTAGAAACTGCAGCGTGTGCCCTCTTGCTCTCCTCAACTCTGCCCACGGTGCACAATCCTGTATGGCCATGGGCGGGGTTGAGGAGAGGAAGGGGGCATGCGCCGCAGTTTCCAGGCAACGCCCCTTTTCTCTCCTCAACCCCATCCACAACCATACAGGACTGTGCGCCTTGGGCGGAGTTGAGGAGAGCAAGGGGCGCTGTCTGGAAACCACAGCGCCTGCCCCCTTCCTCTCCTCAATTCCGCCCACGGCACACAGTCCTGGAAACTGCATACACATACACATGGCCCTTTCCTTTCTCACCGCCCCCTTACAGCGTCTCACCATCCCCAAATTCTCTGGAGCCTCCCACCGCCCCCTTGGATCATCCCACCACCCACCAGGGGGCAGTACCGCCCACTTTGAGAACCACAACTCCAAATGAATGTTTATCCCTGGCTTGTTTTGTACCTTTCAAGCTGTTTTGAGTGCACTTTTCTAATAGGAGCTTTAATGTGCATGAAGTCCAACATAAGCAGGGGCTTTCCCACTGACTTCAGTGTTGGGATGCTTCACTTGTGAATCCTTGTTGCAAGAACAGGGCTGCTTCAAAGTAAATCAGATCAAAATAAACCAGGTTGCCTGCTTATGTTGAAGCTCCTTAAGTACACTGGGGGTTTCAAATAACTGGCTCAGAGTATGAAATAAGTCAGTAAATCTGTACTTGTCATGGGTGCAACACAAAGGGCTCTGTGTCTATAACCTAATGAAGAGAGAAGATGCATGAACGCAAGTTGAACAAGTGTAGAAAGTACTAGGTGCATACAGTACGGCACACTTAGCTACAGCTTCAATATTCACGGGTTCACTTACCCATGCTACAAAAACATTTCCTCCCCCGCCCCCCTTAGACAAGCTGTATTTAAAAATTATGCTTCAGTAATAATGGTGAACGATGGCTTAATGGAAAAAAATATATAACCCGAGGATGCCCCCTTCCCCAATTTTGTTTGTGATAGTGATGGAAATATTAAAATAAAATCAAAATTAGAGAAACAAATGTCTAGGACTAAACATATCCAAAGAACTGGAGAATTTAGAGAAATACAACCTTACTACATTAAGGAAAGAAATAAACATGAAACTATTAGAATATGCTAAACTTAAATTATCATGGTTTGGTAGGATAGCATTTGTTGGCTCTTTGGCAGAGCGTTTGATTAACTGTTTTAATTGTAATTTTAACTGTTTTATTGATTTATTCTGTAAGTCGCCCAGAGCACCGTTGGTGGAGGGCGAATAAGCAAGTAATAAAATTGATTGATTGATTGATTGATTGATTGATTGAAAATGAAAATATTGCCTAAATGAAATGTCTTATTCAGAATGTTACCTATAAAATTTTCAGATCAAGAATTTATTAATTTCCAACTTAACAATGGCAAAGAGACACAGAAATACACATTGCAAAAAAAATTGGATAGATAAAAACAACATTTAATTGGAAAATGGTTTAGAGAAGTTTGGAACATAGCAATTAATGGCAAACTGACTTGTGATATTAAAGTTAAATTTATTTATTTATTTATTATTTACAGCATTTTTACCCCACCCTTCTCAATCCCCGAGGGGGGACTAAGAGCGGCTAATATAGGCAGCAAAAAGGGGTTATGGAATAAAACAGACTTTTGGAAAATCTGGGGGAAGTTTATACCATTTGTATTTATAGAAGGACAAAGGAACAAACCTGCAACAGAAACCATGAAATTCTGCAGATAAACAATAAGATAAGTTGGTCCAAGTGAAAGTGGCACAAAGCAAAGGGAAAGGCATAAGGGGGGGGGGGGAGCTAAGCATATTCAAATAATTAGAAAAAATGTATTAGAACCATAAGTGCAGTATACTTTATTTTAAAATAAAGTTTAAAAAAAGAAACCCCCAAAAAGAAATACATGGTATCCAATGGGAGGTCTTGCAGCGTGTCTCCCAATGATATGAAGGTCATACTCTATACCTTTTCTAAAACTCTCTTTCCAAATAAGCTGTGGGGAATTTTCAGGAAACAAGCATCATGAACACTCTGCTACTAAAAGCATGCAAAACATTTTGTATGAAAGGAAGAGTAAGAGGTTTATTTTCTACAGTTGTGTTTATCTGGTTGCTAGATACACAACTCAATGAAGTGTGAACTTTACAACCGTACATTGCCTTTCAGCCTCACATTAATCGTGGAATAATTATACAAAGTAACTTACTTTAAAAACTGTCCAAAATCTTCACAAATACTTTCACATCCAGGCCATTTGCAAACACCATGGCCATAGAGAGTATGAGAGGCTCCAGTCTCCTCATGTGATGAGCTGTGATATAAAAAGAAAAAAGAAAATTGCATGAGATTCATCTCAAAAGCCACAACAGCTGGGTATTTCTAATGTTGATCAGGTTGTGTTCAGTAACAAATAGATGAAAACTCATCTATTCCTTTCACTGCATTCAGAATATATTTCTACTGAATATGTCAAGATGTTTTAATTGGAAAGGAAATTGAATCAGAAATGACTGTTAATAAGGGATGCAAAACAAACAAAAACAAAACAACCCCATCCTCTCTGTATTAGAACACCTTGCCCATTTTGTCATATCATCTCTAAGTCAGGGGTGCTCATTAGGTAGATCGCGATCTACTGGAAGATCGCGTAGGGCGTCCTGGTAGATCGCAGGCAGGGTGGGAGGAAAGTTCAGTCCCGCACCGCAGGCCCCCGACGCCGCCCAGGTGCACAAGGAGGTTGGACTGGATGGCCCTTGGAAGTCTCCTCCTATTCTAGGAACCCATTGGTATTATTATTATTATCAGAGGCTGAATGGCCATCTGTGAGGAATGCTTTGATTGTGTTTTCCCTTACGGCAGAAGGAGGTTGGACTGGATGGCCCTTGGAGGTCTCCTTCTACTCTAGGAACCTATTGTTGTTGTTGTTGTTATTAGTAGTAGTAGTAGTAGCAGCAGCAGAGGCTGAATGAATATTATCATCATTATTATTATGAATAAATTCAGGGGCTTATTATACTCACATTTAGTTGAATTCAGTCTTAAAATATATCATATGGCTCTCACTGAAATAAATTTCCAAATATTTTGCTTTTATGGCTCTCTGAGTAGTGGGTAGGTAGATCATTTTGACTTGGTTGTTTTATAAGTAGCTCACATGCTGAAAAGGTGTGAACACCCCTGCTCTAAGTAATAATAAAAATCCAAAAGCTTATAGTAATTAATCAATTCTGCAACAGAAGTATTTGCAGATACAGGTTTAATATCATCCATCCAAAACTCTTGGGACTAAAATTTTTTTAGTTCCCTCCCCTCAAATTTTGGAATATGTGCATTTGCATATAAGTATATGGATTATGGTATTTTAAAAACAATTTTGTGTAGGAAACCAAGATTGTATACACTGAACCATTAGAAAGAAAAAAAATGTCATTATCTCAGTCACCCACATTTTCGAGTATTTTGGAATTCCAGATAAGGGATGCTCAATCTGTACATGTAAATGGCTTTGTACGTTATTTTTGTTTTTATTGACAACATGAATATAACATCTTTATGAATGTTTCTATCTGAGGGCACATTGCACGATATTGCAATTAAAACAACCATATTTCTGATTCAGTTATTGAAAAAAGATCATCATGTGAATAATAGTCAGTGAATTTTTTTTTACAAAAGTGTAGATTGGCTCTGTGGTCTAGGAAAACAACCTACATAATCAAGCATTAACTTTATTGAAGGCTATAAAGAGCACACAATTCCCTTGTTGCAACAGCTCCATGGGTCATTTGGTGAGAACAAGGGAGTGGGCCTTCTTGACTGCTGCTCCCAGACAGTCATCTGGAGAGGCCCATCTTCTGCCCCACTATCTTCTCCTCAGGCTTGTAAGGGAGAGGGCCTTCTCCACGGCTGCTCCCAGACTTCAAAGCCCTCTCCCTAGAGAGGCCAAAATGGCCTCATCCTTCCTCTTCTTCCAATTGCAACTCAAAGCATTTTTAAGCCATTGGCCTTTTAGAAACTGACTGGGATAAGATTTTATTTGGTGCCATTTTAATAAATTTAATGGTTTTTAATGTTTTAACTTTATTTAATGTTTAATTAATCCATTTTAAAATAATTTATATTTATATATTTATTTGTATAGATTTTAATTTGTTTTGTTTTCAAATGTTGTTGCCCACTATTAATCCCATTATTGGGGAAAAGGTGGCATATATATGAATAAAGGGATGATGATGCCAAAATGAAATGCTTCTGGAGATTACCATTTTAAAATTATGAAATACAGTATGATAAATATGCAGCAGTGCCACATGAACAAATGCCTAGAACTCTCTTTGTATGCTCAAATGGCCTTGTGATCTCATGTAGAGCATTCCTGTGAAGAACAATGACTCTTCCAAAATGAACAGAAATGGTAAATAAATCGTAAGAGAAGAAAAGCTATATGTACCTTAAAAGCTACATTAGACACTTTCTTAAAATAGAACATAATTGGATTCTATACTCGCTTTTCTCCATTGATGTTAATTAATTCCTTAAAAATTCTCAAGAAAAGGTATATACGTTTCATGTATCTGTGCATGAAAACCAAAAGCTTGCTTGCCTATTAAACTTGAATTCGACTTCAGGAGACATGGGGCCAGCTTTATTGTTATCACATTGCCAACATTTGTCCTCATAGTTCTCATATATTTTGTGGGCATATCCACTAGAGCAGTGGTTCTCAACCTTCCTAATGCCGCAACCCCTTAATACAGTTCCTCATGTTGAGTGACCCCCAATCATAACATTATTTTTATTGCTACTTCATAACTGTAATTTTGCTACTGTTGTGAATTGTAATGTAAATATCTGATATGCAGGATATATTTTCATTCACTGGATGAAATATGCCCAAATTTGAATACTGGTGGGGTTGGGGATTGATTTTGTCATTTGCGAGTTGTAGTTGCTGGGATTTATAGTGAACCTAAACCAAAGAGCATTCTGAACTCCAGCAACAATGGAATTGAACCAAATTTGGCACACAGAACTCCCATGATCAAAAGAAAAAACTGGAAGGGTTTGGTACACATTGATCTTGAGTTTGGGAGTTGTAGTTCACACACATCCAGGGAGCACTATGGGCTCAAACAATGATGGATCTGGATCAAACCTTGACATTTGGGATTTGTAGATGCTGGGATTTATAGTTCACCTACAAAGAGCATTCTGAACCCCACCAATAGAATTGGGCCAAACTTCTCACACAGAGCCCCCATGACCAAGAGAAAATACTGTGTTTTCTGGTGGTCTTCATTGACTTCGCTGACACCCCCCCCCCCTTGTGACCCCCACAGGGGTTGAGAAACGCTGCACTAGAGGCTAGAAGTTGTCAAACTGAGGAACTGACTAAAAACAATTTTGCCAATTCTAGAAATGTTACAAAGGGTGTAATTGGCACCAAAGACAGTCCCAATGTAACACAAATGGTTTCAGCATCAGGGAAAGACAGGGAATTTGGTCCATGAATACTAAATATGCTTTTTCATTATTTAACAATATATGAGATTGAAGACATTTAGATTAGTTGTCGCAATAGTTCTACATTGTACACAAGTCTTTCCCTGGCACGGCTGGGATGAAGAATGGAACAAGTAATGACTGTGTAACTCATTTGAAAATGTACATTATAGCTGTTACTTGGAAGAATGCAGAGGTTGTTCCTTGGCTAGCAGAAAAGAGTAGAGAGAAGTAAGTTGGGGATAATTTTAGTTGGGGTTCCCACACAGTTCACTGGGGCATAGGCCATCACAAGTGCACTTAGGAATGCAACTTAAGCTTTGTTGATGCTAATGGGATTTGTTAGATGACTGACTTAAAAAGACTAAAGCTAAGGGTGCTTCTCCCCACTGGGATAATACATTAGATGCTGTAAGATACTTTGGATCCAATGCAAGGTGTGCTGGTAGTTCATACTCTAGGGTTGAACGAAGAGGCACTAGCTATCATTAACATCACAGTATTATAACATCACAGTATTCAGCACTGCCAGCAATCCAAAAAAAGGACTACGATGGCCACTATTTTCAATTTGTGGCTTATGCCAAACTTTTAGACAAGTTTAACAATAAAAGAACAGCAGTGTGATATAGTGATTGGAAGGATTAGAAAGGGTAAGATTAACATCCACATTCATTCAGGTTGTGAAAGCAGGTTACTCATATTATCTTAGCCTAAAAGATTCTCTCTCTGGGTTGCTGCGAAGATACAATGGGAGAAGGAGAACCATGTATGCTGCTCTAAGCGTCTTGTAGAGAGGGCAGGGTAGAATTGTTACGAAAATGAAGACAGCACAGTCACTAGGTTTGGTCATTCTCTGCTGCATTAAAATCATTATAGTCACCATGAACATATTCCATAACTAAGGGGGAGAAGGTGATGATTTATTATCTATTGATAATTTTTTGATCAAGTGAAGTCAAAGCAAATCCACAAGTTCAATATCGAAGCACAGTTGGCCCTTCACAGTGGAGGGTTTAATTTTTTTCATATTTGATTATTTGCAGATTTGATTACCTCTAGTTTTTTAGATCCTCCAGGGAAACTCTATGGACAAATTTGTCAGATGTTAACTTAGAGTCATGTTGGAAGACCTAGAGATTACTATATTCTTTCACATAAAAATACTCAGAGTTTTATTTTATTTTCGGGGAGTCCTGTACCACTAAATCCAATGAAGTGGAGGATTTACTGTAATTTTTAAATTGTGTAAGCCACAACTACACTCAACATTAGTCTTGCTTAGAGTAGATTCATTATATTAATGGTATTATATAATCTGTGAATGTGAAATCTCATTTTATTTAAAGAGTGTATTCTAAGTAGGATGAACACTGGGTTTAAGTCCCATTAAATAGGGTAAAAAAGCAAATGAGTACCTGTCCCGTCTTGCATTGAGAACTGATGACTGTCCATTCACTATGGAATGATGAGTTATTGGCGGTGATGCTTTGGAAGTGGTAGAGGAGGTAGTAGAAGAGGAATTGTTAGTAGTGAGGTCTAGCCCTCCATGCTTAATGCCATTGTCTTCCATACTGTGAACTCCAGTAACTTCTTTCCATAACTGCTGAATCTCAGCAGAACTTAAGCCAGCTATAAAATGAAAGAAAGCACCAATAATACAGTAAAGTAAAAGTTTCATATAATGAGCTCACTGTTATGAATGGATTAATGCCAACAATAAAGGTGATCCAGTTTTTCCAGCACAATCAACATGTAGTAAAACACCATTTCATTTTAACTCTATTGGCATAGAGTAAACTTGGCTGCTTTTTCTCCTTGGGTTAAAAACAGTCAATTAAAGGTCACCAGTTTACGTAATAAGCTTTCTCTTAAAACATTTGTTCAAAGATCAAAGGGAACAAGCTGCAAGCAACAACTGGCAAACTACTGTTTGAAAAAAAGGGTGTTGTTTTTAAAAAAACTTTTTGGATGAGAATTTCATTGCCTGTGGAATCAATTTTTTGATTCTAAAGCATGGCTGAACATATCCAAAGTTCACAAACTCCTTTAGAAGTACTGCTTTTGCAAAAACATAATGGGAAACAGAAAAATAGATCTGTTTGTAACAAAGATGCACACTTTAAGCAACTTTTAACAGGAAAAATGAAGCACAAAGGAATGCCCTAAATCTAAGAAGGATTTCAACTCATATATGTCCCGTTCAAGCATTCAACGTAAGTGTTAAACCAACAATACAAAGGGAAACGGCACAGCAGCTTTGTCTCCTATGTCAGCATACCGCTTATGGGAAGGAGAAAGTATCAACTGAAGTTCTCCACATGAGCCACAACCTCAATTTCCAAAATGTCTGGTTCTGAACCTCCATGCATGCAGGAGACTCTCCTCTTCAGGACCCTCACTTTTCATGTTAGTACATGACAACAACAATGGGAACAACAACAGGAACAGGGTTAGTGTGTTCCTCCTCTTTTCATGTTGGTTTAACCTTTAGATGTTGAATGCCTGAATATGCTATATTGTGTTTTTCTCTGCTAAGGTCTTAGCCACACATTAGTTTCCCTGTTTATTCTTAAAACTGCAGTATGAAAGCCATTTCCAGAAGATCTAATATTATTACAAGAAGTAGTTTGACAATGATCCAAGGATTACTAATCAAACCTCTCCATACAACACTTTTCAGACACCTTTGCATTAACATAATACAGTTAATAAGCATGGCTAAGAGTCGGTGTTCCAAGATATCCCGTCATTATGCTTCACTGAGGTTGGCACTTCCAAAGGTTTAAAGAGAAAATGGGAAAAATGATTCCCCCCCTCCCCGCCTCTTTTGGCATCATTGGAGGCAAAATATTTCATATAAATTTATAAAGGTTGACATTATTATATTAATTACATGAGAGGGATGATTTTCTTAAACTAATTTCAAGTTAATAATGCCAAACAAAGCCAAAAAAAGTAAGAATGAGTTGTTGTAATTATTTCAGTAGCTTTTACAAACCAAACTGCACTGTTAAACCTTTTTCCTCATAGAGGAACCTGCCACAGCAAATGTTTGTTGTACTGCGTTGCATGCCAACTGATGTGTTTCTCACATGAACTTTTATACAGATATACAGTCAGCCTTCCACATTTGCAGGCTTGACTTTGTGGATTTGATTATTCATGGGCTTGATTAAAATATTATTTCTAGGAATCACTTGGGCCTCTAGGGTGACTGTGATTCTATGGTCCGCTTCCAGCAGAAGGTGACAATTGAATCATGCTGGATGATTTGGAAAAATGAAATGGGTTTTCAATTTAATGGTGGTCCTGCATCCCAACCCCAGCAAATGTGCAGGGTTAATGGTCTACGCCGTATATCCTAAAAATACAAACCAAACATGTTTCATTTGAATCTAAGGTTTACTGTTACTATGAACCGTTTGGTGGATATTCAGAACACACTGCCATGATCCATATATTCACTGTGACTAGTAACTTGATATGTTCATACTGAGACTGATGGTCTCTTATTCACCATGCAGAGAAAGCACCATGAAAATCTGGGTCTCAAAAGGGGCTGATACTTCCTTGGGAAGCAAAAAATACTGACAGGTCCATGTTCTTTCCTTTTCCACCAATCAGCTAGCTATTGTGCTCTCATTCCCCATCCCCAAATCTGAGCTGTACTTCAGGAGAGTCAAATAATCTTGACTTTGAGAGGTTCACTTTGAGAAATTAGACATGTTATTTACATAACTATGATGGGTTAAAGCATTCAATAACTGTGGAAGTAGTTCACATTAAACATAAGCACTATATCAAACTCCAGTTAGAAAATATGGTAATATAATATTTATATAAGGATCTTCATATGGAATTGAAACTTTAAAATATGTCTTTCCACTGCTTTCTCTAGAAAGTGTAACAACAAATCTCAGGATATGTAGAATGGCTAGGAAGTTAAGGTAAATGACCGAACATTTTAAGATAAGTCACAGAATTTGCAATAAGGCAAGGTGGATAATGGACATCAAGCATACAATTCAGTGTCAAAATGAATGGTAAAAGGTCCTTGACTGAGCCTCCAGCACCTTAAGTCACAAGGATATTGGGCCTCAGATTTAGACCTTCGGGAACAATCACAGTACTTGAGTAGTCAATACTGTTAGATGGACAAATGATCGGATCCATTATACAACTCAGGTCTTGCAATGAAAGGAGTTTATATGTAGATATGCAGATGTGGCATGAGTGACATGAATAAACAGGAGGAAACCAAAAGCACACATGTAATGCTATTCTCATTGGTATCTCAGTGTCGAAATGCCTTGGTAGTACAACCCTAGTGTTGGAGCCCTCCCACTCTTTTTTACTAATTGCAACAGGGATTACAAAGAGTCTCAGAGTTTCAGCTTATTTCCTTTTTGGTTCATTTATGTTAAATAGTATAGGCTATACTCACATAAAGCGGGTATCTGCAACACTTCTGAAGGTTTGAAATGTGATGCTATTTTTGTAATAACTGCAGCTTTCTCTCATAAGAAAAGCAACTCAAATGCAGAATTTTGTAAAAGCCACTAAAGTGTAAACATGAACACTCCTACTCTACAACACTGTCTATACAGTCAGATTGAAAACACTGCATTAAACACTGGTTTAATAATAAAGCACTGAAATACAAGAGTGGTGGTCACAATGGAGCAATGGTATGATAAATTTGCTAATGAGGAATAAATAATGTAAAGTAAGTGAAATCATGTGTTGTGTTTCTACCTTGCGGCAGCGATTGGACAGGAAGAGCAGACTGGCCAGGTGGAATGGAAATGAGTCCCTGACGCTGGAGGTTCAGCAGATGTTGCTGCTGTTGAAGTTGCTGCATCTGGAGGAGCTGCTGCTGGAAGACAAGCTGTTGGGCTGCCAACTGCTGTTGCTGCTGCTGCTGCAAAATAGTAATAACAACAACAAATCCAGGGGAGAGCAAAGGCTGCCACAAACGAGACAAAATCTAGATGGAATGTGTTAACTGAACACATGTCTTTCCTTTTATTTTATTTTCTCTTCAATAATAATTTTATTTCCACTTTGTGTGTGTGTGTGGCTCATTTTATTACAAATTACTAAATTGTGAGGGAAAATAGACAAGATGCTCTTCACACTCTTTCTTGGGAAAAGGTCAGAGGAAAGCAGGTAACAGCTGTTTCAAAGAGAGGGGGATCACACTTCATGATAGATGATAACAAATTTATCTAGGGTAAAAGTATAACTCTTTACAACAGACTGTGATTCAAAGACACTCTTGTTTTTCCAATTGAATAAGTATGATCCGCAGTGGCCCATAAATGAAGTCTCCAGTGATCTATTAGTAAACTGGGATGTAGCCTTCATTTTACTGGCCTGTTAGCTCCTCTGCTGCTCTTCGTGGAATACATTAAAGGGAAAATCAGAATTATATTCAAGGGAAAGGAGTGCCCTATTATAACGGGAAAGCATAACTCCCAATTTTGTGAGGCATTACAAGACAAACCAGAGTTCTTTAGGCTCAGGAGGGCATAAGGATGTAGTCGTACTTAAGAGAAAGACAAGCTGCTGTGGAAGACCTTTCCTTTTTTTAGTTTGAGGAAAAGAGAAACTTCTGATGCGCTCACTGGAAAACAGACTGCATAATGGAGCAAGTCATGTGGATTGCCCTGAGCCTCAAGAGAAATAAGGGAGCAATTTCTATTCCATAGTTGATGGCTGTCTAAAATTCTATTCACAAATCCAAACAGAAACAAAGCCTCGGGAGGTCAGAGCAGTTTCCTGCACGTTTGCATAATGGGCAGCTACAAGACATCGTCTGCGATACCTGCTGATCAATTTAACTACTTCAACATGTTTTGTTTGTATTATGTTTATAGTTGATGCAGTTTGCTGACAAGTGCAAGCTAGGCCTGAGAAGCCGGCTTGTCAGGTTGATTTATGAGCACATCAAACTGTAACTTTCGACTCACCACTCCAAACATACAGTAGCAGTTCATTAATCAGGGTCTGAGACTTCAAAATCTGTGCCCATTTCCCCACCCCCTCTCCTCCACCTCCTGTTATCCTTTTTCTAAATAATGGACTAAATTTGCATGATCCCTGTCCTATGTCATAAAGAGAAGTAGGGATCTTTCATCAGCTTAACCTTCCTCATATAATCTGTACTTGATAATCAGTACTCTGCTTGCCAATGTATTTGAACATTGCAAAACCGTGCTCCTTGGCAAACATTAGAGTACAGGAGAACTGGATGATAACCATCAGATCCTGTAATTATAAACAAGGGAAGGTATGGGTGTCTACTTCCATTGTTACTGGTCTTTCTTTACAAAAAAAGCTTGTAATTGTACTAATTTCATGAACATAAGAATGAAGAACTGGTTAAACTAGACAATGCAGGAATGTAGTTAAGACAATCCAAAATTCAAATTATTCAGACTCTTTCTTTAAGCAAAATGACAGTTTAGGACACTATTGGTTTTTTGTCTGCTAAGCAAAAGTTTATGTCATCTTCCAACTATTTATTGAATCATATGTTATCTGTCTGCAATGTATCTATCTATCTATCTAAACATCTTGTTGGTTCTATAGACTATTTCACAAGGTCAGTTTTATCTCCATGCTGTGATCCCCAAGGACATTCAAAAGAAGAAAATGTCTCCTATGAACCAGAATCTCCATGGATACAGCTGTCGCTTCCTGGTGGAAATTTTTGCAATCGCAACAGCAGAGCATTTCTTTTCAGCCTCGGCAGTCACAGGAATCATCCCCATGTCCATTGAGATCTTAGTCCAAACAAGACATTCTCTATGTGAATATGCCCTTGTGGAACAACATTTGAGGATCAGATTGACTATGTGGATCGTCCTGGAGGCGTTTCATTACGAATAGCTTCTAATGAAAATATATAAATGTATATTTAAAATATCAAAACAAAATTTCAGAAGATATAGTCCTTTGCCTCCCCAGCCAAGATCCCAGTGAAGATTTATAGATTAGCTCTTTCAGGTCTATACCTCTTTTGCTTGCTTTCCTGGGTGCTGCTGTTGCTGTTGCTGCTGCTGTTGCTGCTGCTGCTGCTGTTGCTGCTGCTGTTGCTGCTGCTGCTGCTGTTGCTGCTGCTGTTGTTGCTGCTGCTGCTGCTGCTGTTGCTGTTGTTGCTGTTGTTGCTGCTGTTGTTGCTGCAAAAGCTGAAGATGTAACTGCTCTTGCTGTTTCTTGTAAAACTCTTGGAGTTGTTGCTGAATAAATCATTTTGACTTTAATAAATAAAGGCAAAGTTTCAAGTATTACAAATCTCCTAATCTCTCCTAGACTGGCATGCGGTAGAGTGGTTATTAGACCATACCGTGGATCAGAAAAAGGATTTGGAAAAGGTGGTCTTACAAATGTTTTTCTTATCCAGATTTGAAATCTTTCAAAGGTAGATTCCAAACTATCCTTAAAAAATCTGTATTCTAAAAATCATGATATAGAGCCCAACTAATGTTGAAAGAGAAAGAACTACCACTTACACATAGAGTTATCCCTCCACATTTTCTAGGTTTGTGGGCAAAGGACCTCTATGGAAGTGCAAAAGCCACAAATGAAAAACATTTTTACCTACATAAACCCCTAAGAATCTCTAGGTTCTCAACTGCAACTTTATAGTTTATTTATTTTATTTATTTATTATTCGGGCTTCTATGCCACCGACTCCCGGAGGCTCGCGGCGGCTCACAGGAGCCGAAGGCACAATAAAATACAGAGCAATAAAAACAATTAAAAACAACAGTAACACAGTAAAAAACAATGACGCAATTCCAGGATGAGCGGGACCTACCCGCCAAAGGCCTGCTTAAACAAGTAAGTTTTGCAGGCCCGTCTAAACGGGAGCAAGTCCATCATGGCCCGAGTTCCGGCCGGGAGGGCGTTCCACAGCATGGGAGCTATGACAGAGAACGCCCTCCGGCGGGTAGATGTTAGTCTTGCAAGGTTCGCCGAAGGTACCTCCAAGAGGTTGGCATCCTCGGACCGTAGTGATCTCGAAGGGCAGTATGGGATGAGACGGTCCCTCAGATACGCTGGCCCCAGACCGTGCAAGGCCTTAAAGGTGAGAACCAACACTTTGAAGGCGATCCGGTGCTCAATTGGCAGCCAGTGCAGATCCTGCAAAACAGGTGTTATGTGGCAGCCTGCTGGGGTGCCAGACAGGAGCCGGGCGGCAGTGTTCTGCACCAGCTTGAGCTTCTGGGTCGCCGACAGAGGAAGGCCAACGTAGTTAACCTCCACTTGAAGTTATATCTAGGAATCTCTAGGTTCCAGCAAATGTTGATGATAAAGTCACACTTGAGGATCTAGAGATTCCTAAATAAAACACATGAGTCAAATAAATAATCAAATCCAAAAAAACAAAACTCACAACTGTGGAGGGATGACTGTATCCCTAAAGAATTGAGCCAGGGCAAGGGAAACTTTCTGTTCCTTGCTAAAATACTAGGAGAAATTGAATTAATCTCTCACCAATTTCAGCAGAATACCAGATTTATAATGGATGATGATCTAATTGTCAAGACACTACATGTAATTGTTAGGATACTACATGTAAAGTATTTCAACATACTAAGAGAAAAGATATTTTATTAAACCAAGCATCTTCCTTAAAAACAGGAAAAGAATTGTGTTTATTATAAAAATACATAACTAATGACATTATGTTTGAAGGATGAGAGATCTGGAGGGGCACTGTGTGTAAGAATATAAAGGTTTCTGTGAATGTGTTGGCTGCTACTTGCACTTTGGTGGTATGTTCAAACATTTGTTTCATCAAAAAAGTTTTGAGTGGAAATATTACTGTTAAACAGAAATTGATTTCTGTATAAAAAGCAACATTTTGTGCAGCAAACTGTGTATTCCATCTCTTTTGTGAAAAAATGCTTCAGCACATTTCTGGCAGAAAAATCTGAAGTGCAAAGAATTGCCTGGCAATGCTGCAATTTTTCAGCTGTTTGCCATTTTGTCAGGGAGCATAAAATATTCTTGACATCGCTATTATTGGTCCATATTATACATTTTAGGCTACAAGAAGTATTGATTCCTTCCTTTTTAATCTCTAAAAGGGAATGTTTGGGGGTGTGGAAAAAGAAACAAATGAAAGAAAATCACTTTTCCCTCTGAAAAAAAGTCACTATATTCAAATTCCTTAATTGCATTCTACATACATGACTAAAGGGCACCATTAAAATGTTGGAAATTTTGAAGCAAAAATGAAGCAAAAATTATCTCAAAACCTGTTTACACTTTTTATGACATTCTGCATAAAAAACTTTCTGCAAAACTTTTTGCACACAGGTTTAGTATGTCTTATCCAAAATGATTGGTGCCAAAAGATTTTTGGATGTTGTGGGGATTCTTTATTATCTCTATTTGTTCAACCTATTGAGATATCTGAGAGGTGGGACACTAATATGTTTTTTGATTCACATCAACATTATGCACATAATTTGATGGTAATCTTTGCACAATAGTTTCAATAATTGTGTGCATGTAACAAAGTTTGTGTACAGTAAATTTCCAGAAAGCAAAGTTGCCCCTATCTCAGTTATCCGCATTGGCAATTTTGGAATTAAAACTAAGAGATGCTCCACCTATATTAATTTGTCTCCTGCTCACATTGCACTTGATATTGCTGTTGTCTAATTATACACAGCTTTCAAAGTTGCAAAATTATAGTACCTTCAAAAATTTACAACTTGGAGGTTGGCTAGGTGTTTTTATGTTAAGAGAATGGTTCACTACCTTGGACAGCTTATTTAACATGTGGACTAAAACTGGAGTAAATTTACTACTTCAGTGACATGGGAACTATACTGTATCACTGCTATATACACACTGATAGAGATATGCATGGAGATATGTGCATGAAACCTTCTCAGCTATCACGTTTTAAACTGGGATAGGGAAAAGTTTTGTAATCTTCAGCACCACACAGAATTGTTAACACCTGTGGCTGAACTTAGGCTACGCTACCTATTCAAACAGATACCCAACATTACCTGCTGCAACATAACTGCCTGTTGTTGTTGAAGAAGTGCTTGAAGTTGCTGTGGAGACAATACTTGTTGCTGGAGAATTTGTTGCATTTGCTGAGGGGTGATCACCTGGGGAGTCATCATGGCCACTGACACAGGCACCTGAGGAAACAAATTTGCAAATACATGTGTTGTTGATAACTACCTAAGTCACTCTTTCAACAGCCCTTCTCAGGTATTCAGATTCAGGGCATGGCTGTTCATTGATAATATGGTCTGTTTTTCTACTGCCCTCCACTACTGAAAAAGTTACCACACATTTAGTTCCTCCTCCACTTCCAAAATATCTGGAACAATTTATTTCAAGGTGTTAATATTTTATGTTCCTCTGGTCCTTGCCAACTGCTGGAAATTCAGTTTAGGGCAGTGGTTCTCAATCTGTGGTTCCCCATATGTTTTGGCCTTCAAGTCCCAGGAATCCTAACAGCTGGTAAACTGGCTAGGATTTCTGGAAGTTTTAGGCCAAAACCCTTGGGGACCCACAGGTTGAGAACCACTGATTTAGGAAAAATAGGGAAATGTGGAAAGTTGTGATGTCCCAAAATGTAGTTATCTGGATCAGTTATACCAGAAAGAAAGAATGGTGACAGCTTGTCTCTTTATAAATTTTAGCAGCAGTGGTGGAAATTATGCAATGTGTGTGCGACCCCATATGAGAACCAATAAAACCTTTTATAGGGGCCCATACTGTCTTCCAGAGTATGGGCCTTCCACTTTATTATCTCCCCTAGGTGGAAAAAAATGGAATGTCTGTCATATATTCCTATACCCAACATTTTCCAGGCTGTGCGATTATTCTTCTCATCACTTTTGGTTTTGAAAATAAAGACGAGAATCAGGGTGGATGCCATTCCTGGACCTTCCAAGTTGGCCACCCTATTTTAGAGCATCAATCAATTTGATTCTGATTACAGAAAACCACAAGAGATAGGTAAAAACCCTGTTGCCTTTCAAATAATAGGAAATACCTTAGTTCAACAATGCCAAACTCTTAGTATTTTGCACTGTTTCTAAATATGATCTGCCAGGAACTGTAAATATTTTGATAAAATAGAAACTATAGGTGAAAAAAGAGAAAATGTAAAGCCATGAGAAAAACAATTTTTGGAGGGGGAGGTTATTTTAGGGTAAAGGGGTTTAAAAATCCCTAAAAATACAATATTATTATTTACAGATGAAATGTTACTTTGTTAGTTTGGGAACATAAAATGCATTATATACAACTGTCATATTTGATATCTTAAAATGACAGGTTATTCAAAAAATACAAAATGAATTTACCATTTATTTATTTATTTATTGTCACAAATGGAGAAGCAAGGTTTTGAATAGAAGGAACACCTGAACTAAAAGGAATCTCTTTGGTTTTGCTGGCTTATGAAATGCAAGTAAAATATTCCAAATAAAAATGGGAAAAATCTTAATATTAGTAAAACAAAGAAAATGTTTTGTCTCCTTTAGTTCTCTATAGCGTAATGCAGATGTAATGCAAAACTGTGAAAAAGAAACCAAGATGAGGAATTGTAATGATCTGATACTATACAAAAATCTTATATGAAAGCCTCCTTTTACATATAAATATTTAGCAAATATGTGATAGTCTTGTCTTAAATCATCATTCCAATATAAATTATTTTCTCCATTTTTGTTAAAAGTGCTTTATTAAAAATTAAAAGGATTTATTTTCAAATAAGGGTGAATACTTTTGGACCCTTAATGAGAGGAGTACAAGCATCTTCATATATAGATTTCAAAGTATTCAGTTCCCATTTTAATGCTGTCCTGTTATTTTAAGACCCCAGTACCCTGGCACTTTAATTCTAGACACATCAGATTTTATCAAGTCCACAAGTTTAAATTTCACATGTCTTGCAATTTACTTATGGATTTTAAAATTTAGTAGTAGAAATGGGCATTTAAAAATAGATGATCACATGGAACGCTCTCACCACTTTTGCAATCAATCATCTTGTGAAGTGTCATAATACTACAACAACAAAAGGATAAAGAAACCAGACTGTTTCCCACAATACAAAGACAAATGTTTAAAATCAGATTTTAAGTGATCTTTTAAGACGATGCAGATATTTAAATGAAAACATATATTTAGACTCTTCTGTTCTTAACAAATTACGAGAACAGGTAGATTTCTGAAATTAAAAGTATTGCTCTTGAACCCAGCTTGACAACTTACATACTAAAGTGTGGCCTCCATATATGCATGGAGGCCACAATTTTAAACATGCTGGTAGACACACATTCTGCTTTTTGCACTTCTTACCAGAGGTAGCAAATTATGAGACAAATTGCTTGATTTGTGGCTTATAAGGCATGCTCCCTATCACTTTCAGTACGTAATATAGAGCAAGGATACAAAATAGGGAAGACATTATAGTTTCTGTGTCACAGGGTACATCTACACTGTTGAATCAATGCAGTTTGGCACCATTTGAACTGCCATGGATCAATGCTATGGAATTCTGGAAGTTATAATTCTGTGAGGCACCAGCGCTCATTACTAGAGAAAGCTAATAATATTGTCAAATTGCAACTTCCATGATTCAATAGCACTGAGCCATGGCAGTTAAAATGATGTCAAACTGCATTCATTCTACATTGTAGATGCACACAATCTTCATTTGAGTTGTGACCTTGCATAAATGTGTGGGACATCCCAAGAAGCTGGATGTCACAGGAACAATGCTATGTGTCTTACGATCTCATCAGATGGGGTAAATTTGGCTGCATGCACCACTTTGCCTTCCCTTTAAGCATGGAGCCTGTTGGCTCACATTACATAATATACAACTACTTCTGGTGGGTCTCCGTGCTTAAAGGGAAGGTGAAATGGAGCATGTCATGGCGGCGGCAACATAGGAGGCTTCCCATGTTACACCAGGAACAATGGAGGGAAGTTGGGCAGTTGATGCTTCCCCCTGCTGGATAGTGAAATGGGCAATATGGGGCATGGGGTGATGGGTTCCCCATGCCCATCAACGTGCACCACTGAAATTGCCTTGATGCACACCAATTCCGGCAGCCTTTGTGATGAGGTTGTAATTCTACCAAGCATATGGAGGAAACATGTAATGGCAATGGCTTCCGCAAATTTTGGTTT
>JARBWK010000009.1:59928515-60053515 GCA_030556195.1 Anolis apletophallus
AGAAAATGAGCCTTCTCAATGCTAAGATGTTACCCAATAATGTAGTTTTATCTGAAATCTATTCAAAACTATATGCTATGCCTTAACAAATGTAGAATGCAGGTGTGTGCTTATACATTAATGAGTGCATACGTATATATTTGCACCTCTGTGGATGTGTACTCCATATACTAGCTTTGTATTGGCTTTCTGGATGTATTTTTTTCTAGTTTATTGGGATTCTGAATATATTTTTTCTACTCAAACATGCATGACTGAGAACTTACTGGTGGTTTAGAAAACTGTGCAGGAATTCTTATGCCACAACTTCACACAAGATGTAGCTTTATTAAGAGCCAACTGTACCTTCAATGTCTAGCTCTGAGGGTCCTTAGAGCCAACGAGATATGGGAGGTTTGGCTTTGAATAGATCTATCAAAGGTTTGGCTTTGAAAAATCTATCAGAGACAAGCATGGAAAAGAGCAATTTCATATCCTGTATAACGTCTCCTCCTCTGGTAGAGACATGCAAGTTCAGATGGTGGTTGGGTCTGCTAGATTATTGCCATTGTCACTACACTTCTGAGTTTATAGCAAAGTAATGACTACACTGGTAAGTGGTTAGCAAAAGGGTCATACCACTTGCACGATGATCTGTTGAAAAACTTGTTTCATTTGGTAGGATCCTGGCACATGTCTCTTCTGTGGCATTAAAAAAATCACTCATAACTTTACCAAATTCAGATGGTTTGCAAGTTTGCTTGCCCCAGCCCCTTCAGTTTTTCAAATCCCTGCATCACATTAAAGAAAAATTTTGAAAACTAGGAAAAGTTCAGATTTTCCCCCAAAATAAAACAGAATTAGATTCTCAAAACATTCTATAAATTGAATTGGTATTTATAATTTTCTCTATATCTCCTCAATGACCAAAATACAATGCCTCTCTTGATCATTTCTTTCTTGATTAGTATATATTTCTTTTGTGAAATGGATCTGTTTCTAGGTATCTATACAAGTTTAATATGTAAAGAATATTTCTCCCTATAATTTATTTTTGGGAAAACTCATTGACAAATGGAATTCTACACATGTCTGGCTGTATTACTATGGATTTTATTAACAAGCACTTTTATTATATCTACAATTTCTACTCAAGGAATATATCTGATTAAAAACCAGCCAAGTCCCTGAAATATATTTTGATTTAACAATTTGACTTGGCTCAACTTGGTCACATTTTATATAACGATCGAGTTCCCAACAGATATAAAACCACTTCTATGCTATAGTTTTGTTGCCTGTGCCGCAATGGACTTTCTCCATTACTTTTTACCTACCAGTTTCATTTAAAGGTTTCCAGCGTTACAGGTAATGTAAAGTCCATTAGGTCAGGCTCTTCATAGCATGACATGCAGTAAATTACAAGTGCTTCAAGCAGCTCAGTGAATTACAGTTCATCACTTTGAAAGGTTTCCCACTACAAGACTACAGATATCAGATCTGGCAGTTAGGATCCAATTAACACTTTGGTCAGAATAATCAGATTGCATGTGTAAGACTTGTATAATTCGTTTATTGCTTCCATGCATCTTCTGTCTGTAGGTAAATTTGTTGCTGTTATTTCAGAGCTGGGAGTCAGTCTCACAATTGCCTTTAGGTTATATTTCAAGTTATTTTGCAGTACAGCAATGAACTCTCCCTGTTCCAGCAATTTAGATCACTTGTCCTGTAGATATTATAGCTTGAGAAATGGTTTGTTTCTGGTAGTTTTGTTTTCTGCTGTTACTATGTCATTATATGTCTAGAAAAAAATTGCTAGCAATTTTTACTAAGCGAATTTTATTTGGTGTAACAGAGACAGTTTTCTCCAGTGCCATTCTGAATCTTGCATTACAGACTTATACAGTGTAAATGACATAGGCAATGACATTTACATGTGTACTGTCATGCAAAACCATTTCCTGCTACACTTGATATAGTGCTATAGTTTGGGGGAGAAAGGATTTTGTACCATCATTTTTTTCTGGTTGTGGTCAGTGCACATATAGAGTGTTTTTTTAAAGCAAGATAAAACAGTTTCAAATTCTACATTTTTAGCCACAATATGGCCAGTGACATTTCCATTCTAACAGGTTAGAGCCTAACTAGGTAGAATCAATTATTTAAGAAACCGAATAACGACTCTTCCTGCAAGATATACAGCAAACACACTTTACTTGGCAAAACTAATGAGTTTGAAGTTGCATCCGTGTAAAACTAGTGTACCCTACAGAAAACATGTAAAACTTGAGAGCATTCATTTATATACATTGGAGAATTACTAGCCAGATATGCATAAAACAGTTTCAAGGATGAAGGCTTTTGCACTTCAGTGTCTAAGGATGTAAAATGATCAACCAAGCTATGTGTATCAGCTATAGGAAACACAACACTGTGCGTGTCAGGAATATAGGTACAGTGTGGAACCATTTTCAAAATAAGATGTCAAGGAGTTTTCCCTTTAATGTGGGATAACCACCATGTTGTCTTCCACCTATATGTGTCACTTCTTACAACTACTGAGGCAGCACCATGGATACGGAAGTAATTCAATAGTATTGTTCCATTGTTTGAAACATACTTAGGGCTTTTACAACATGATTACTGTGTTTGTTTTTAATGTCTTGTTTCTGGGGGGACATGGAGAAAAGAGTTTTGTGTAAGTTCAGTCAATAACTATGCACAATATGACCAGCTTTTGGAGCACCATGGCAGGTGCCTGGACAAATATTCTCATAGCAGAATGCAAAGGACTATTGGTGGCACTGGTCTGTGACAAGTTCAAATGACAAGTTCAGCTTATGTCATTTATAGCTGTGTCAGAGTCTCAAACCGAAGTAGGTTTCAAGCATCTTTACCAAGCCTCAGTTTGGACAAGCAAAGACATGTAAGGGAAAAGGTCTCACCAGCCATGGAAGTCTCTTTGTATGATGGAACTAAGCAGGTCAGAAAATATATGCTGACCTCTTTAAGAGGTGAGACTTCCTGTCTGCGGACTTGCTTCACTCTGAAATGTCCTTGCCTTGTTCCATTTCTCAGTTGCACAGAAGGAAGCCTGACAATCTGGTTGCCTGTGTGCACAGTGGAAACTATACCAAACCAGTAATAGAATAGGCTTAAGAGACAAGACAGTGAAAAGGGATATGGAATTTCTTGACAGCTTATATAGCGATTGTTTATTCAAGGTAATAACCTGAAACACTAACCTCTGCAACCCCCTTGAGTTTCTCTGTTCATGTAAACAATCACTTGCTATGCTTTCATCCCTCACCTCGCAGAAATCAGATGCAGAGTTCAACTATACCAGTAACACATGTATTCTCAATGATGGAGTTCTTATTATCCTATCATACATCTCAATGATAGTGGAACTAAGAAAATAAGAAAATAATGTAATGATATAAAAGTATATGTTAAAAATGTATAACCTAATTCCTCAAATGCATTTAAAGGATGGCTAAAAAACAGCACCTAAAGAAGTGCCAACCAAATTTTTCATTACAGTGTAAATCTGCTTATTCTGTAATTGCACAAACCCACTATTCTTCTATAGTCAGGTTATTATTGATATCAGATATATAATGCTTTGAACACCCTTGATATTATGCCTCTTTTCACTGGGAATGTGGCACAGCTGGCTAAGTGTCAGCTGCATAAGATCTCTCTGACCAATAGGTCATCAGTTCGAGGCCTGCCCAGGTCGAGGTGGGTTCTCGACCTTAAGTGTAGCCTGCTGCCGACCTTTACAGCCCGAAAGACAGTTACATTTGTCAAGTAGGAGATAAAGGTACCACATTAAAGTGGGGAGGTGAATTTTGACTTATTTATGAGGCCATGAAAAATCGCTGAGGAATGCGGAAGAAACAACAAGGGACACTGGAAGGAAACACTGAGAGAGATGAAGAGTGTGTCAGCTCCCCCTGGTGGCCAGAAGGTTTGCCTCTGTTTGTCAATATATGTATAATGTCAAAATGTATGTACTGTACTGTGATAAATGTCACATGTTTATATGTCATATGTTGAACTGCAGGGATTGTCTGCAAGTATGTGTACTGTAATCCGCTCTGAGTCCCCTTCGGGGTGAGAAGAGCGTAATATAAATAAAGTAAATAAACAAATAAATAAAATTTTCATTAGTGCAATTGTCCGATTCACCAATTTGTGGTCCTGCAATTGTACTTCTACATCCCTCGTAGTCCTGCTTTTCTTTTAATAGCTAGGGATAAGAGAATCATATGACTGGAAATGGGATGTGTACATGTTGTCATGCAACAGGGACTGTAATCAGGGGCGGTCTAAGGTAATTTTAAATGGTAGGCGAACATTATTTTGGTGCCCCCCCCAAAAAACATTATTTTGCTGCCCCCATGTAAAACAAATATACAATTATAATATCACAATACCATTAGTAGTATTATATTGTATCAATGTATATACAATATATTATACCATACTCATACTATATTATATCATAATTATATTATACTGCATTACAATATAATTATATTATAATATATTGACATTATAATATAATGTAACATTCTATTATATTATTATTATAAAATAATAAAATTATTTATTTAAATAAAATTATCCTCTACTAAATATTTTCATTACTCCTATAAAACTCAAATAACCCAAAATAAAATAAAATATTATATATTACTATTTTGTACAATACCACTATACTGCAATATTGTTTGTAATATTACATGTAATATAAAATATATCATTATTCTATTGTTATATTGTATTTGTATTATATTGTATGACAATATTAAGCAGAACTGTATAATAATCAACAAGAAATGCAATGTAAATGCATCAAAATCAGAATATATTACCTATCACCCGACTCATAATTCATAGGAGTCTCCCATAAGTCCAAAATTAGGATCCCAATGTAAATGTAAATAGAAAATAGCCAAAATGTTCAAATGAGGTCGAATACAGGCAGCGCGGCCTGGGCAAACTTGGGCCCGCCCTCCCTCCTTCTAAGTGTTTTGGCCTCCAACTCCCACAACTCCTCATAGCCTCAGGCCCCTCAAGTCTAGACAGAAATAGAGCCGAAGAAAGGAAGGAGGGAGAGAAGAGGTCACAGAGGAGGAGAAGGAAAGCCCTTCATTCATTCCTTCATTTACACTTCCTTCACTGATTCTTTTCTCCTTCCCTGCAAACGCGCGTGTGCGTGGCGGAGACAAAGGGAGAGGGGAAGCACTCCCTGCTTGCCCGATAGGGAGTGCTTTGCTTACAGGCTTCTACGCAAGGGAGCTACTGGGCATGCGCGGAGGTTTTCGCGCACGTGCAGTTGCTCCTGCGTTCAACTTCAGCTCAGGAGCAAGTGCGCCTGCGTGAAAACCTCCGCGCGTGCCCAGAAGCGGCGTCGGAGTGCACAAGGCCGGGGTCAAAAAGCAGGCTGCTGCAGCACTGTCTGAGGAACATCGGCAGGGCCAGGATGGTGCCCCATGCGGCCAGGATGGCGCCCCCTTCCCAGATGGCGCCCTAGGCGGCCGCCTACTTGGCCTATCTTTTAGGACCGCCCCTGACTGTAATGGTGATGGTCCAGCTGCAATGCCAGCTTGCCTGCCTCACACTATAAAGTCCTATGAATCTAAGTTAAGGACAGTCCCATCAAATCCTGGGCTACTCAACGTTGCTTACAATAAATGTAGAGGAGACTCAACTAATTCCTTCATTGCATTTGTTCTGTTTAAAACCAGGGGGAAAGCATCAACTATTCCACTACGATTTCCTTGTTTTTGCAACTGCTTTCGGAACCATTGACGTTTGATCACAAATGAAATTTGACCAACAGAATAATGTTGAAAGGTACATGTTCTATATTCTATGGCTACACATTGCTATATGATGGTATAGAACATTTTCAGTGGGTTTGATGTATTCAAAGCAGAGTTTGTGGAAGAAGGGGCAGGAGTAGGCAACATTACATCTTTACAGCGATGGGACTGCCCAATGGGTAATGGCCCACTCTAGATCAATCACTGGTGTAGATCTGACCTAGAGCAAAAGCAGTCTTATATGAACCATTGGCAGGCTGTAAGAATAGGTAGTTTCATTCCTGTTCTGCTAGATTACTCTCATCAGGAAAATTGCCAAAATAATAAGTTGCCATCTCAGCAGGGAAGCCAAGAACTGAATGCATTCTGACCACCTGGCCAGCTCTTGAATGAAATTACTCCAAATATTGTTTCAGATAACACTAGCAAGATACTAAGAAGACAGACAATTTACTAGTATTATTTTTTCATGTGAATGAAAGAATGGGCTCTCCAAGGTACTTTTACTCTATCTGGAATCAGACACAAATGTTAAACCCTAATTAAGTTGTTTGAATACTACAAAATCTCCTACTACAGCTAACCCTTGACTATGTAAATATTTATGAAGGTTAAAAATTCCATCTGTGGGAAATTCTTTCACCTAAGACAAAAATGATATTACCACTCCTCCAGATAACAGCTAAACGGAGCAGGATAGGGATTTGCTATTTCTTTCTGTGCTAACTACAAAGCCAACAACTTTTCCCCAACTGGCTTTTTTTCTTTCTTCCCTCTGTGAGAGAGAATGGAATCAGCACTACTTCTGATCATCAGCAGGGAAGAACAAGGACTAAACTGAAGTGGCAATTATCAAGACATAAAATCACAATTTCACATGCCAATCTTGCAGATGGTTCCTCTATATTTTTTCACCAGGCCAACTTTGACAGAAGCAGCGGACAGCTAAATTTGCATAACCAACCAATAGTTTCTTTCATCCCACTGCGTCACAACTGCTCTTCGACAATTGTTCAAAGATACCAGGATATAGAATAGACATTTAGTTGAAAGGTGTTTAAAAGCCATAAAAGCTTGAATCATGCTTTTAAAAATCAGTCTTGTCAATATTTGCAATTATTTTTTAAGATATGTACCTCTTTTTAGAGTCCCTGAACCTATATAAATTAAGGACGAGTGTTTAATTCTTATTGAGAATAGAACTTTGCTAGTACATTCTTGAATAGTACAAGTTGAATGTTATGAGACATACTCGTAGCTTTTAGACATGAAAAAAATAGAATAACAGAAATGTTTGTGAAATGAAATAAATATCAAATTGTCAGATGTTCAGAGTCAAAATGTACACAATGTGATAAAGTACATTTTAAATAGTTTAGAATTTAACCAAATCTAGTTGATATAGCACTGTAAAAACCGGAGTATAGTAATGCTTCTAATATTCAAGCAATATTTTTCCATAAGCTCATTCTTCTGAAATGTGTGTCACATGTTAAAAGCTTATTTCCAATCAATGGAAGAGCTTTCTCTGACATGCCAGTTTTTGATGTAGAAATATGAACATTTACCCATGGAACCTACTAGATGTATATTTGGTTCACATTGGATTACTCTATGAACTATGGGTTCATTTCCAGTTCGGAAACATTTGCCTTTCTTTCTTGTAACAAACTGTACATTCAAATCAGAAATTTATATGCATGCACACACAGCCAGTTAATCACTTATCTGTTCACATGCTTGCAAAAATACCTGATTTGTATACATATTAGCAGACATACTGGCTAGTTGGAAATGTAAGGCAAGAATATAATTATTTGAAGCTTGTTTTCTAAATCCATCGTATAAAGCATAATGAAATTTGAGAAATTTATTTTCTTCATTCTCTTATTGCATATGCAGTATTTTGCAAATTTGCAAGGTGAAAGCCTCTACAGGGCTTGCCTCATTACTCTCTGATATTCTATTTTACATGGACACATACACAACATGCACAATGAGCAGCTGAACACTATATATTCAGAAAGTAAATATATCTAAAGTTTGGTTCTAATGAACATTTGTTATGCTTGGTAAAGCCATTTCCGACTTATGGTAACTCTAAGGTGAACCTATCACAAATCTTTCTTACCAAGATTGGTTCAGAATGAGTTTCCTACTGCCTCTCTCTAAGGTTCAGATTGTGTGTCCAAGTTAACCAAGAAACCTTACAAATCTAAATGGAGATTTGAACCCATGTCTTCCAGAGTCCTAGTTTAGCATACAAATACTGGCTTTTCTTGATGGAGAGTATGACTAGGAAAATTTTACAGCTTCATAAGAGAAAGGGATCACAAACATATTATCTTAAATGAAAAAGTACTTCAGATGTGCTGACTAAATATGAAGATGAGTGTGGGAAAAGAATACAGTAAATTGCATCTGAATTGGTAAAGAATGGCAGGTGTAAATCAATTTGCAAAATGGCTTTTCATGCATTGTCCCCTGAAATGACTATCTGTGGTTGTCCACTAAGTTAAAGGAGAGAAAAATAAGAATGACATCCAAACAGTCAAGCTGCTTAGATCTCCCTTGGTTTTCCTCCTGAGTTCCACCTACCCAAGCACAACTTACCAGAAGCTAAAACTAACTCAGAACAAGTTACTGAATTCAAAGCCTATATAACAATAATCACTTTCTCTGAAGTGATTTGCCATTGTCTTCCTTTTTGCTCAGGACAGCTACAGCTGCCCACTTCCCAACCATACCGTTTCCCAGCAGAACACTACTATAGAAGTAATTTACTTTGACATCAGAATAGAGCACCCAGCCACACAATCAGTACTGAGAAGGCAGCCTGAGTGATCCCTTGATTTTTGATATCATGGCTGAGCACCTCTTTCTAAGGAAGCAAGTTCTTCAGTGGGGCTATGCCATGAAGCTGTGCAGCTGGGAAGGCAGGAGCAGTTGTGGTCCCAAGGACAAAGGTAGTTTCAGGGACACCCTTACCCCATTCTCTGGTCTTTCCACTGCAAAAATAAAGGATAAAGGAAGATAATGGGAAATCGCTTTAGAGTACAGTATTCCCTCTCTGTTTCGCGGTTCACGTTCCACGGACATGCTGTTTCGCAATTAGGGTTTAGAAATAATATTTTAAATATATTTTTATACATTCTGTGGTTTTAAAATTGGAAATGCCTTGCCCGACTTATCGGGCAATGGCCGTTGCAGCAGTGGGTGCTCTCCCATTGGCCATGCTGCTTGCAGGGGGCTTCTTCCCAGAAGCCCCCTGCGCGGCGGGAAGTTTCTTGCTGCTTGGTCAGCTGGCCAACTAGCGGCAGGCCCCGCCACTGGATTGGCCAGGGCTGGCTTCCCCACCTTGCCCTGGCAGCCTTTACAGGGCTGCCCTGGGCCTCGGTAGGGTTCCGTGGCCCCGACAGCCCTACAAAATTGGGCAAGACATTTCTGATTTTAAAACAACAAAATGTATAAAAATATATTAAAAATATTGATTCTAACACTAAAAGAATATTATAAATCTTTAAAATTATGATTTACAGGAAATAGGATTGTAAATACTGTGTGTGTGTGTGTGTGTGTGTGTGTGTGTAGTGTCCTCCTTACTTCACGGATTGTCAGTTATTGTGGGTGGTCCTGGAATGTAACACCCGCGATAAGTGAGGGAACACTGTACACTGTTTTGGGCTGGGAAGGCTGTAGTGGCCTCAAGGAGAAATGGAGATTTAGGGACCACCCTTACTCCTCTTCCATCACCTCCTAGTGCAAAAAGAACCTTTAATGTTACAAAATATACACTCTAGCAAGCAGTACTGAACATGTAAAAAAGTAATGACTGCCACCAAGCAATCTGATCGCTCTGAACCCCCAAGGCAGCATTGTCTACCTATGCACATGTAGCAAAATATTTTCTAAGAAACTTCAGAACAAGAGTGGGGTTTTGAATACAGAAATAAAAAGTGAAATTAGTGCTTTAATTGCTAAAGCAGTCATGCAATGTGTGTCAGGATCAAAGCAGCTATGAAGTGAGTACAATTTTTTTTATCAGTGTAGACAACCCCCAGGAAAGATTGAAGAACTAGAGACTCACAGCACTTTTCAGAAAAAGGAACCTGTTGGTGGGCTAAACTACCTCTCTTAATTGTAACTGATGTTCATGGCCTGTATGCCCTTGTACTATAACTGACTTAGAAAATTCACCCATTTGTAGTACGCAAAGGCTGGATACTTCAGACACATAGAAATTGGTTCCTGACCCTTATGTTAGGGCAAAGCATTTTTGAAGGTAACTTAAATTAGACAGTCAAAAGCCTTAGTGGGAAAATCATGAAGCATCCATATCTCCGGTAGATCAGGAGATAAAAGAACCACCTAGGTTTCTGTGAGAAGGTGATATTGTACTTCTTTCCAACCTGTGGGACTTCCCACAGATGATTTGCAATCTTTATAATTTATCTGCAAGCTGTACTGCCCACTAGTCACTAGAAGCTGGTAACAAGCAATGGAAGAACATTGTACAAAGGTAGATACTATAAAGAAGTATAGAAAGTCATATTCTGAAATCCGAACAGCCGGTGTGTCATGGAATGTCACATGAAAGAATCTAACAATGCAAGTGGGTTCCTTCTTTTTTGATCAGGTGTTATGAGGCTGGATTGTCATAAAAGTAAGGCCAAAGGCAACATGAATAGTTGTGGGGAACCTACTTGTCTGAAATAATCATATCCCCACTCCATGGAAGATTTATAGAACTTCACTTTGTTATGTACGATTTTAGAAATAAAGTGGTTTCAGGATGAGCAAAATTTACAACATTTGTAGTAGCATACAACACAGGAGGGAAGCTTTAAAACAGACTTATTGTACAACTCGCTAAAGATGCCTATTAAAATCAATAAAGCAGTGTGCCAATAATGTTTAAGGATCCCAGGTGACAGATGAAAATTGGACTTCCGTTAATGTCTAGAATTTGTTGTGCCTTTTATATTCGAAGACTCGTACAGCCATCGCTCGGTCCACACATCATATAATCAATGGTTTAAAACACTTGGCAATAATAATAGTTACAGTTTACCCTCTGCCAAGATCTGCTTTCTTTAATAGTAAAGTGTTCCTAACACGACCATTAACAGTACAAATGGAAAGTAAAAGCAATAGAATTATAAACAGTTCTGTAACTAAAAATTAAGGGCTTGAAATTGTTTGACTGACAAATAGTGCCACACAAGTCACTTTCCTTGATGATAAAAATTATGAAGTGTGTGACAGAAAAGAATGGTTCAATATCCAAGGATTATATCAAGCACAAAATGGATGATGAAAATAAACCGAACTTGTGCGCAGTAGCATAGCAGCAGGTTCTATTAGCATGCTGACGAATTTTCAAGGAACTTACTTTCTTGTTTCTTCAGGCTGTTTAAAGGTGCACAAGCTTTTGTCTCTGCAGTTGTTGCTAGATTCTTACCCTAAGATTAATTCTCTGGCCTGCACATTTTTGTTGTAGGAGAGAAGCGCCCCAAGCTATACAGAATAAACCATGACAGTTGGCAAGTCTAAAACGCAACAAGTGTCTCTTTGTGATATTTAGGGAAACGGAATACTTTCTTACTGCATTACTAGTTGTCTCAACCAGATATTACAAGGAACATCTAGAATCTTATTGAGAATATTATCCAACAGCACTTAACAAAATACATAAAATCAGGGACATTTTCACATCAAAAATAGGTGTCAAGAATCTGGTTATAGCTCAGCTCATCCATACATGTGATCCTATAAACCAAAAGCGTCCACCGAAGCATATGTTTACGGCTATGGATAATTGTGGAAATCTGAAGAAATCTGCTTTCCACAATGATGAGAAAATAAGCACGTTCTGATCTTCAGAAAACATTTTAATCTAACCATCAGCAACTAGGTCAAGTTATATAATGGGACTGGAAATCTCTCAGTCACTATAAACATTCTTCTACACCTCAAAGTGTAAAGAATACTAGCAATCTGATCTAACACTGCTACAAATGATGGGCCATTCATAGCCAGGATGGGAAATATGTGGATCAGGAACATGTGACCAATGGCTGCTTTTTGAGGTCTCTGCTGGACTTAGCACTATTTCACTGCATAAATATACATTTTTGTGCTAAATGGATTGTTTCAGAAATGAATTACAATTCCTAGTGACTTCTGGAAACATAATGCATCTCTCAAACAACATATATACTTCCAGGAATTTCCCACTTACAATTGTGGTCACAATATCAGGTTTCAGAGTGGAGTGCACACTGAGGATCGGGAGGTATAAAGTTGGCCCTCAAACCACTAAAATCACCCATATCTCATTCATACCTGCCTACTAATAAAGAGTCAATAATATACCTGCCCATGACCAAATAGGCTGTCCTTTCTCTGTATTGTTAAGAAGAGAAGTCCTAGCAGTTCTTGGTAGAGGAATGCTGAAGGTTTCTGTCAGCTCCAATTCTCACCAAATAGAGCAAAACTAAAGTGGGCTTTAGTTTATCTGTCACCTAGTAAATTGCCCACACTTCAGTAAGGACAACACTAGTAATGAACCCAGAAAGGTTCACTTGCAGAAAGAATAAACTATTTCAGACTATATTGAATTGCAAACTAGTTCAATAATATAGTCTGTGTCCAAACACTGCTCACTCGCCTATTTTCCTGCAACAGAATATTTTCAGAACAATCATATTAAAAGAAAGAAAACTTGCTTCAGGGACTGTATCATATACATTTCACATGCAGGAACCAGTTCCTAAATAAATGGTTGAACTCATAAGAAGCTCTCACAGTTATGAACCCTAAATGGAGAGAGAAGCAGAACACTAAATTGAGAAAATATTCTCACCATGTTTTCTGAATAAAATGTTGCAATTAAGACTTGTGTACATCTTTTTAAAATCATGAGATGAAGTCACATTTAATCTATAAATGTTACACAAAGGAAGACTAATAGAGTAGATATGTAAATACATTCAATATAATACTTCCCACTTCAATGGAAAATCTTTTCATTCAAGTCCCCTGATCACACAGATCTTGGAAGTACACCATTCTGCTTCTTTGCTAGCCAAGCCATGTTTTCAGATCCTGACTGTATTGTGCTTTGCCAGTAACCTGAAAGTACATGGTCCGGTCAAAAAGCCTAGCCAAAATGCCTAACCAAGCAGACATTTGCAGCTTCTACTCTATGAATCTAGAACTGACAAATGCTTACTATTGTGATTACATTTGAGTCTGTGTGTCACACTTTCCCCACTTAAATGTAAGAACAGCAAGCTGTGTAGTGGAAAACAGCAACAAAAATACTACAGAAACTCCACAAGGAGGAAAATTCAGAAAGTAAGCAGTCGGAACAGAATAGTAAATTATGTCTTGTAAAGAAACAATAACACTTGAGATTTTTCTTTTAAAATATAATTTTATTAGGCTCACATTTTGTTAAAATGGCTGTTTTCAAGGCCTACTCTTAATTATGAAAATTAATACAACAACAGTGATAGTTCTACTGGTAACAGTTTCACAATGGATACTTAGGAATTCTCCCTGGGGGCACTTTGTCATATCATTTCAAGGTCATGTAATGGAGAATCTAATGGGTAATTACAAACCTGCACTGAATGGACCAATAAATCCAAATATATTCCTTCAAAGGCAAGGATATGAATTCTTTCAAATTGCACTTATAATTAAACAGTACCCTATAAATTCAAAAGACAACAAAACAGTCCTATCACAGAACTAAATTAGTGTATAATGAATTGTGTATGATGTAATCGTAGTTGGCCAAGGTATGTAGAGAAGGCATTGGGGATTCTGTTACATTGGTGAAGACTTTTCACAGAAACACTAGGGTATTTCAATGTGGAGATGGGGAAGGTCTGAATATTTTTTGCCATTTAAAAGCTTTCAATTCTTAAGCTCAGGGGAGTTTCATGAGAGTTGAATAGGCCCTGAAAGATAGATTTTAAAATAAAAAATCCGCTAAACATTTAGGTGTGTTAGTAAAACTGCTGTGTACCTTGTTAAATAAGAGCCAGTACAATATTGTCAAAATTTGGTGTAAAGGCCTATGAAGCTGTAGAATAAAACATATTCAATACAAGTTTAACATCATAGAGAAGTCAGCGGAGAATTCTGTCCTAAAACATGATTCAGGTGGAAAAGTCCCGGAATACAAAGGAATGAAAAGGAGAGCATATGTTATCACCATCTGTTCATTTTCTTTTTCTTTTTCAACTCCTATAGCAAGCAAATCCCTGCAATTTCACCATTTCTCTGTGACGGCAAAGAGTGTGCAATGGCTGTACAAGAAAATACGAATAAGCATATCTTCTTTTCAAAAAGAAACTTAGAAAAACAGTCTGATAAAATAACAATCATCATCATCATCTGCTGGTTATCCCTGCTCCATCTTCTAGGAAACACTTCTATTTTCTAAAAATCACAGCATGAATTATTGTTTCCTCTGACAAATAGATACTTTACATCAATGAAACAGCTTGTTTTATTGGCTCAAGAATAATGTTTCTCAGTTTGTCAGAGGAAAATGCTGCTGCCTTAAGAGCAATCTGAGATTTCATTCCCTGATTAGAATACATTGATAACAACACTGACTTCTGGTATCAAGTTTTGTAAGGATGAATAGAACGACCATGGGGCACATTATTCAGTCCTTACCTTTAATAACCCTTAGAAAAACTTTTAATGTCTGTTCTTTGTATTTCTGACAAGAAATCCCTAATGAGCAATCTGTACCACCTTTATATCACTGGTTTCAAAATTTTTGGTTCTCAGATATTCCTTTAGCTGGGCTTCTGAGATCTGAGGTGCAGCAACAACTCAGGACCCAGGTTTGGGAACTGCTGTCCTGAATAGGCTACAGTGGTTGAACATGCATTTGGAGGTCTGAAACCATTGTACATAATTGAGAAAACATTGTTTCATTTCCTGACAAAAACAGAAAGAAATAGAAGCTTGTTGGTGAAGCCAACCCAGAAGCTTGTTGACAAATATCTTTGTATATGGGCAAAAGACCATTACTTCTGAATCTACAAATTTTAAAAATTATGAGAAGACTGATAATATTTGCTTCTAACTGCAATTAAGTATAGGTTAGTGTTGACTCCACATCCTAAAATGTGGTTATTCTTAACTAAAATTATTTGAAACAGCTGTTCTGGAAACAGCCATCACTTGCCTGGATTTAAACACAGCATCTAACTAAGAGTCTAAAGCAAAAGCCCAGATTTTTTTTCCAATGATTTAAGAAAGGTGGTGTTCTGCATAAGTGTCACTAGTCCCATCTGAGTATTGGTACTATATTATAATGCAATGAGTAGATGAGAGATGAAACTTAAAATGGGATGAATAATCATATCAACATTCCTTCTTTTCCAGTAGGAACCAGTAAAGTGTACATTGTAGATGTGTAGAAAATATATACAAATTTATTGTATTTTGTTTTTTAATAACCTGCTAAGGAACTGTGAGAGGTGGACGGCAGCTTTGTTAATGCTTGATCATGCGAACTCCTGCAGAGCAAATCTTCAACTTCTTCAAATTAAAAATTATGGTAGAAATCTTGATAGAATGTAGAAACAAAAATACTGTTGTTTATATTTTGGAAATCACAATAGTTCTGCAACAGTAATTCAACCAGGAGCAAGATGTTCCATTCATGCACCACTCTTGGTTGCCAACTGCATAATTGCTGCTATGTGGGGGGAAAGCTGAAAAGAGCCCCAAGCACAACTTTTCTTCTATCTGGTATCATCTTGCTTCATGAAATTACATGCAAATTGCTTTAATTATATGCAAGGAAAATATGCCAGTTAGCCCTAGCCCTCCAGCTCTTGATATTTACATATCCAGATGTGGTCCTTATTTCTCAATAAACCACTCTACTCCTGACTGGCAGAATAGCTCTTCTGCACAAGTAAAATTATCTGAAGCTTGAAAAAGCACTATTCAGCTCTTAATACTTCTACATAAAAGCAGAAACATCTAATATCAGATATTAGAAAATGCTGGAAGCCAAGGTAATATATCAATACATTCCAGCCCTTCATGTACCGCCCCAATCCCTTTCAATGTCAAATTCCATTACTTTGTACAAGTTGGTACCCATTTGCCACTGAAAGGTAAAAATATTGTTGTAAAGAAACACACACACAGAAGTATTCAAGGCCTTTGTACATTTTCTACCGTACCCAATGCAAATGGTGACTATCTACTATGATCTCAATGCTATTAATGAAGGGCAGGGTTAGATAAATCAATCTATTATCTACAGTACATGTACTGCATCTCAATGTATGCACATGAATCACAAAATGATATAATGGGATAAAAGTATATTGGAACATTAAAGAAATCCAAAAGTGGTTGGGTTATTAAATTATAATCTTGAAGACCGAAATCATGCCATTTCATAGTAGAATTGGCAAAAACCAAACTTCTCAAGCATTTCTAATCCAGTCTTGGTGAAGGATGCAAAGAAGTATTAGCGAGGTCACTTGCACACTGTAAAACTCTGCATACAATGACTCTCATCCACTGAAACCCACCATCCTTATGCAGGGACTTCCCAGCCTGGTGATGCAGTGGCCAGTGGACAACACAGAGTATTGGGAGTGTCTCTACAGCCAGGTGTATAACAACCTCATCCTCCAGGCCTCTGAAGAATCTTGGAAGAGGTGTATGATGCCTTTATTGTGATTTATCCAGTAATGAGTTCAAACTCAGATGCATCTCAAACACACCTAACTTCATACATATCCAAGTTGAGGAAGACACAAGAGGAATTTAAATCCTTTGCAAGATTTCTGCATGGGCAGAACTTAACGTTATGTTTATCTAAGCAGAATATTGGTCTTTTATCAAGGAGGAGAAAAACATTGAATATTATTTACATCACTCCAAAACTAATACCCACTCATATCAAAAACAGCAGCTGTTAGAATATCATGCTCTTCTCCATTACCATTCCAAATATGTACTGCATTATTTGTAATGTATAAATCATCATTCTTGTAGTTTATCTGTGATGTTTTTATGCTACTGTTAGACATTGTAAACCGCCCCGAGCCTGCGGGAAGGAGCGGTCTAGAAGTCGAAATAATAAATAAATAAATAAAATATTCCATAATGAAAAGTAACAATCATACTATAGCATGAATAAACTAACACCAATTGAAATGAATGTACTTTATTGTACTCGTTCTTTTGCTCTGATATAATGTCAAGTATCATTAATGGGTGAGAAGAAAACATAACAGTTTATGGTTTGACCACTTGAAATTAGAAGACTGCAGACAGGTTGGGGAGGCAGGATCAGCAAAAATGGTTTGACTCCTTGAGACAAAAAACATGTACTTCTGCTCTGCATGGCTGCTTTCCCTGTCTACTTACATTTTCCTTACCTTTCCTTACCTTTCTCTTTCCGCTTTTTTGTCACTAATGTGAAACATTTCTTCAGATTCTTCTTCAAAGTAAGGTATTGGGTATTGCTGGCTCACTATATAGAGACTCTGACAGGATACACAATGTTCAGGGCCACTATGTCTACACTTCCTCATTCTGAAAATGGATCCTTCAAGCAAAAGCATTTAAGAAAAGGACACCTTCGAGTAAAACATTCCTGTTGTGTAATTTGTTGCAGCTGGAGAGCAACCAATAATGCTTACTGTAGCCTAAGGTAGTGGGAAGGCATGAGCCATTCCTTACTTTCACCTATTCTCATTGTAAGGAGCCCTCAAATTAAGTAGTGTTTATATGTAATTTTTTTTTCACTTGGAGAGTGAAATGTGGTGTGTTTGTTTTTTCAAAATCAGTATCAATACAATTTATCTGTTTTAGACATTTGAAGCTGACATATCACTGGACCACAGTTCTGACAGAGAATATTATATAAGGGGTCTTAAAAATGTTTCTACACTTCTATATACAGTGAGGGCCAGAGTCGCATCTGAGAGCACCACGTGACTAGTCTGTCTAGCAAAGCAGCAGTTTAGTATAAAAGTTATCAGGCGGTAGTGACGATGGCTATGAAACTTATAAATTAAACTAAAGAGAAACAGATTTTTGTGGGCTGAAGGAGTTCCAAGAGCACAAGTTCATCTCCACATGTGAGATCAGATGAGGATAAAGTTGTCTTTTAAAGAACCATCAAGGAGTGGACACTAATGTTCAAAATTGTTATACTAGTGTGATGTATACAGAGTGCTCAGATGTAAAGCCATGACCATGAGGAATGAAGAAAGAATCTTGGAACTGATTTGCAAAAACAGAAGAACAATAATCTAAGAGGTTGGATCTGCCTATGACCTGATTCAAGACAGCCTTAAGTTCACAGCCTTGTCACACAGCTGCTGGAGTCATCCCACATTGTCTTGCCCCATGCCACACAGCAGATTTCCTTGATCCCATGGGGGAAGCATCAACTGAGCGGCTTCCTCCATGGCTTCCTATGATAACACAGGAAGCCCCCCATGTTACCGTGATGGCAGCATGTGGCTCCACTCTACTTCACCCATGGAGCCCCACTGGCATTGTTTGATGGGATGCAGTGGGCTCCGTGGGTGACCTGGGCTAAACTGCCACGTATTGCCAATTTTAGTCCTTTGTGATGATGTTACTAAAGTATGTGCCAGGTGGGTGTCTAAGGAATTGACAGAGAAACTTTAAGGAGAATATAATTTTCATGTGATAATGATGTGAAAACTGTGGTACATCAGTGGCTACACAATCATTTTTGGCCATGACATATCTGAATAATATAATAATATAGAGGAGATCCATTAGGAATTTAGGTTTACTATGAACAAGGAAAGATAAATGGGCTTAAAGGCTTCATAGTGTTTCAGTGTTGGAAGTTATGGTGAAGGTGCACGGGTGTGGGGAAGAGGATTTATTTTGTATGGGATAGGGGATTTGGTGAGTGTATGGTCTGTCATGTGTAATACGTCATGTGCTGATGTCTGAATGTTATGGAAAAAAATTAGTAGAAAGCTTAGACTGAAAATAGTGGATAACATGTAGGAATAGCAAGTCTATATGTTTTCAGTTAAGAAACTGATAATAATATGTACTTAATGTCAGGATTAACTGGTTGATTGACTAAGGTAGATAGGCATGTACACATCGAAAATATTGTTACCTGACTATATCTGTTATGATTTGTTGTTCTGTAATGCACCATAACTAAAATAAACTGATTTTTTTTAAAAAAATTAATTTTTAAAGATGCCAAAAAAAATCAAAAGCATTTTTGCTGGTGGCATTAAAAAGTTGGTACAACACTTTGAAAAATGCACTGCAAAGGAAGGTGACTAGAGAAGTGATGTCATTTTTTTGAAATTCTTAATAAATAGAAAAGTGCAGAATTTTTTTGAAGACCTCTTGTATTTCCCCATAAATGACCCTCATTTCAGTTTATGGCATGAGCAAGTTCTGACCATGTTTATTTTACTTAACTCTGCCAGGGTCAGGAGAATGGATTCTTTCTAGAAATAAAAACATAAATGGGACTTGTTCAGATAGAGAAAAAGGAAAAGACCAAATATTACGAATTACTGAGAAATTCTTACTATATTTTGACATAAGCATGTCGTTAATTTCAGTTTTGTAACTTTGGCAATATGTCTTGTTCCTTAATTTTCCAAAGCCTGTTTGCTGATTGCTTGATTGCTTTTTTTTCAAAGTGAAAGAGGCACTAAGATGCATAACATCCAGTCAGGTCCTCAACGGTTACTCTTGTCAAATAAATCTTCTCTATATATGCTCCCATTATTTTCAGACCTTCACAGATGGTCATACTATTAACAAGGCGACAGGCAGATTCCATAACCAGATGATCTGGGGCATCATCAAAAGTAAGCTTTTCAATACATTATTATTAATGTATTTTTACTCTAAGGCTAGGGGACATCAGGTGCTGAAATAGCTTGGTTGGCCTTAGATAATATGCACCTTGCTGGGAGGGGGCAGAAATTACCTGATGTTTAGCTTCAGGTGGCAAAACAGGTGAACTCTCATGGACACATACCACATCAGTACCAACAGCTGTATAACGGTGACATTGGAGCCGGAACAGAAAAATAAAATAGAAGCAACACAAAATAGAGAGCAGAACTGGTAATAGATAATATTCTCCAGCAAGGAACTGCAAGGGTTTATCTGTAAAGTTTTGCCACATTAACATTCACAGTAAATACATTCAAATGGTTTGAAAGCATTTTGGAATATTTTACTGACATCTAGGCTGTGGTGTTACATATTTCTTCTTGAATGTTAAAACATTCAAGACCAGAATGCCAGCAGTGAAAGCTCCAATGCATACAATGAAAAAAGTGAATATTTTAGCAGGTATGCACTCAATTATTAATTGAACCATTTAAAATGTGTACAGGTAAACAAAAGGCTGAATTTGATTCCACTAGCAATAAAAGCGATAATGTTAATCGGTTGGTGTTTCACATAAGCAAATGTTTTATCTTGTTATTGCAACAAAGCAAAGCAAGATGTTCAGAATTTAATCCGGAAATGGAGCAAAAATTAACAGCAGATGAAATTTAACACAGTGTGCATGCAAATCTGTGTTACATTATAAAAAGCTTTTCTCAACTTAACCTTTCAACAAGCATGACAAAATTGGGAGAATGCATGGGGCATTGGCTCATTTCAGACCACAACAACAGTAGTTAAATTTCACTGTTATCCATTAGGTGATATACAGCCTTGATTATTTATTCTTAGTTATTCCAGGGCAATATAAAAAGAAAACAAAAAAACAATGTAACCTTTTTACTAGTTGGAAGCCAGATTGAGAATACATGGCATTAACTATGAAATTTAAAATCACATTTTATGTTTATAATATTTTACTTTTATATCATGTCTTTTAATATGTGGATGTTTTAATATATGCTTTTACGGTTGTATTTTTACTATGTTTTACTATGTGCTTTTATGTGACTATTTTGTGCCCCGCCTTGAGCCAAAAGGAAAGGTGGGTAATTTTTGATGATTATGAAGCAGCAGCAGCTTGGGAAATTACAGGATGGAACAAGATCAGCAATATCTGGATTTCAAGAAGCTGTGGAAAATACTTCATAATTCTTTAATGCAAGGAGAAGGACTACATAGCTTGATGAAAGGAATACAACAATATTCTTGCTAGCTGCCAAAGCCTGCATGAAATAGTTACCTATAACTCTTATTCACATGATATACAACAACACTTACATGAGAAATTGCCAAAGATGTTCCCTGGGAAAATATATGGGTTTCTCATAGAAACATTTACAGTTGATTGTCCAGGTGACCATACATAGTAGTCCTACTCAGGAAGACCCTCTAATTTTTTGAATGTCTTTCTATTTCTCATGTTAATTGTGATTTCCCTCCTTTCTTGCATTCACATACATCATTAATTGCGCTGTTTGTCTTCAACATACATTTCACATTAGAAGTAGGAATCATATGTCCTATGGAGTAATCGGTGGGAATCTATAAAGCACCACTAACACCTCCTTCAAATGAGCTACATCCATCCTCAGTTATGGGGCTAAAACACACTTTGGGCTATAATGGTTTTTGGAAATGCCATACCAATTTTTTATGTGTGGGTCTTCCTGAAACAAAAATAATTCCTTGAAGCTGTGTGAGAATTTATGGGGCTGCCCTCTGGGCTCTGAATCATTCCTTCTCTACATATCTTCTATTTTGGTATCCTTCCATCTACCTATTCCCATGCTTTCCCATTTTATAAACTCCTGAACTCTTACTGCTATGGTCCTTAAGCAGACTGGCAATCACAATTAAACAGCATGTTCCCTGTTGTCTAAAGATAATAATAGACTATCTGATTGTACCTCCTTGCCTCCCAATAACCTAGATGGCAACTCTTTTTATTCTGCGTCTTGTCCAGTCCAATTTGGCAATGGTCAGTCTCCTAGCAAAACTATCCTAAACATAAACCTGAGCTTATAAATGTTTAAGAGGTCTAATAGCTGTCCAGATACCTGCAGAGACATATTGCAAGCAATCGAGCAATTATCTACATGTTGACAGGAGAGGAGCAACATCCGGTCTAATTTTATTATTTAAGACCCAACTCAAAAACTGCCAGTCTCAATACTCATTTGAGCCCCCAAATCACAGATAATATTTTATATACAAACCCAGAATGTCCATATATCCAAACCTCAACAACAATAATATTGGGGAGAGGGGTGACTCTGGTGAGACCCCTAATTAGAGCAAGGCTATTACTTTTAAGTTATCATGTCCCCTATTGGAAATGACCATTACCTTCTTTCCAGGGCATTCTCATATAAGGTCTAGATCACTGTTCCAGTGCCCAATTTTTCTTTTTCCTAAACAAGTAAGATGAAGTATTCTTACTTCATTCTTTTTCAGCTGAACTTATCAAACCATGGCTATAATTTGTTTTCAGCAGTTACTGATATCTACATTTGGGTCCTTTTCCAGCTTAAAGTCCCAGAAGTATTCTGTTGTTTACCTACCTAAAATTCACTTATTTAACCATTTGCAATTACATTAATTTCATAAAACAGAATGATTACAAAATAAAGCATTTTAATTTAAGAACACTAGTAATAACAAAAGAAACTCAAAATTCATGAGGAATTCAGAACTGTGAGAAGAGAAAGAATTAAGGTAAGATCCATGTGAGTTGAATATAATGCATGAAAAAGATCTATTTACACAATTATGAAATGCTAACATATATATGTTATCCATTATTCTTCCTTATATTGTATTGTATTCTTTATTATAATATACATTTCATATTAAAATATAGCTTGTTTCATCCTCATGTGTAGTTAAACACACACCTCACCATATAAAATTGGGGAGCCATGCCTTATAAAAACTATTTTTCTCATTTCATTGCTCACCTGCCAATTTATCTACACATAGTGTTATGCACATTGCTTTTAAACAGGTTGTTGAAATATTGGTCCCTTTTTGCATCTAACATTTTGCCAGAGAACACCTGGCTTGGACTTAATGAGTACTATAAAATGAATTAAAACTAGAATTTGGATTGATTCCACCACACAAGAACAGTGTTTGAATAAAATATCAATTCTCCATTTCTGCACATGTAACTCCCACTTAATTAATGCAGTTACATGTGAATGAAAAAATTGATGGAAACTGTCAATAAATAAGGAACATACCGAAATTAGTTTCACATGACTATTATTGGTATTTGGAATCATACAACACAAATTAAATTATGGATTTTCATGACGACCTCTGGGGGGAAAGGAAGGGAAGGAGAAGCTGCTCATGAGGCTGAGCAGTAAACTACAACTTACAGGAAGTTGTTAGAGTCCGGTTGATTGGAGGCAAGCAAAAATCAGCCCTCAAAAAATGGTAAAGAATAAGAATAAATAAAAATAAAATAAAATAGAGTAAAATAAGGAAGCTAGTCATCAGATAAGAGAGAGAGATTCCTAACTGCTGCTTAATGCGGCTGAATTAAGGAACTAGAGCGGCAGCCCTGCCTACCAGATATATATACTGCTGGGGAGCATGGGCGGGGCTACCGCCAAAAGTATCCTTTTAAAAATTCTAGAGAGTTCCGAAACTGTCTGCGCAGGCGCAGAAGACCCATCTGTGTGCATTTCACAGGACCACGCAGAGGATTGTGGATTTTCACACCAAACTCCATTTATCTTGGAAGATAATCTCAAAACACAAAACCCAAAACAAACTTGTTTAGCTTTTTTGTTTTTTTGACACAGGAATGCCACTTCCAAATGCAGGCTTTTCTATTTACCAACAGCAGGTTTGTCTACGAAGTCAAAGATATTTGACTGAGTTTGGTGTGTCTTTTGCGGAAAAAATTCTATGGTAGGAATTAAATGCCTCTAGGGAAAACAATTAATTGGGTAACGATTTCTATGCTAGCATAGTTCCCCAGAATAGTTTTTCTATTGGATTGTAGCTTAAACATTTTATCAGTATTGTTTGCACCTGAAATAGCATTGCTCTAAGACATTGTGCAACCTGAAATGCTCCCTACAAGGGTAAAAAGAGCTATGCTATAAATTGTGAACTTTGGACGGTGGATCTTCTTTTTTTGGATCCAACAAGGTGCATTTTATCACTATTACTTGAAGCTTGCCTCACTCATATGGGATACATGGGTTGCCATGGCTGACTAAAATAGAAAAGTAGTTACTAGATGGACAAATCACTTATATCTTTATGCAGAAGTAAATCACATTATTATCAGTGTGATTTACACCTTCGTACAAATGTTTAGGAATACAATTCAAGTGTCACGACAAACCGACAACAGCTGAAATTCTTTCTTGGCCAGACACTTTTGGATTCAATCTGTGATCATTATGTTTAAAGCCAAGTATGAAAAAAGCAGTGTCAATTGCATAACTGAAATCTACACAAATACAGTCCTTTATTTATTTATTTATTTATTCATTTATGATTTTATTTACTGTATTTATACCCCGCCCTTCTCAACTCAAAGGGGACTCAGAGCAGCCTTCATCTACTATTTAAAAATAGGGGTGAATTGTCCTAGCTCAGTTCATAAAGGTGATGCCAGTATTATTAAAATGGGGGGGGGGGGATTCAGAATACTTTCTCCTATGGGAAGTATACCTATGAATACAAAAATGGTGGCAAAGTATCTAAATCTTTCCTCCCAATGTTATTTGGTACTTCCAATTTGTTCAAATTTTTACCGTTATAACAGCTAAAACCTTGTGTATCTACTGTATTAAAATACAAGGATTGTGTGGTTTCTATATTAAAATAAAAGATGGGATTGATGTCTTTCTTGGAACTCTTTGCAAACTCATAGCTTTTCAAAGGCATTCTTAAAATATTTGGGACAATTGTTTGTTTTGTTTTTTTAAAAAAGATGTAAGCCTCATAATTTGAATAAGAAGAAAATAAACATACTTTGCTTTGTGTCCATGCAAAACACAATTTCTCATCATATCCATCTCACATATTGTCAACTATATGCCAATAAAATTAAATAAAACTACATTGCCAGCTGCTTTGATTTGCTAGGATGCAGTAAAAATCTACAGTAATAACAAACCAATATTTTTCTTAAATCGTTTACTAAGAATCCAGAAAACAACCTCCACCATATAGAATCCCCTGAATGTCTTCAGAATGGGAGTTCCTGCATACATCTAAGGTCAGCATTTACTTAAATTTTCTTTTGATCAAGAGCCAATTTAGAGCTGATTGAGACAATGATCTTCAATTTTCAGTGATAGCTAGAATCGCCCGGCAAAGGGACAAAACAGCATCCAGACAGTGATGATGCAAACCCCTAAGTTATTGGCAGTGCAAATTTCAGACTCTGTCAAGCACCATCAAGCATGTCTTGCAAAAATAAAATTAAAAAATCACTGCGCAATGAAGAAAAAAGCACATCACTAATATCTGACTATACCCTGAATGCCAAGAGATCTAATTATGATTTACATATGCTCTCCCTTGTGTCCCAGGAATTGACATGTATAGTGTCCTGTGACAATAACATGTTTAAAAGGATTATAAATGCTGCTAGATGCCATTTTGCTCCCATACTATTTGTTTCCAAGTTCAATAATCTCAGTGAAGATAACTGCAATTTATAGTCAGAGCACAAACCAGAACATGATTATACAGTATTTCATGTTTCTGAAAGAGAGAGTGAACCCTTGTGACGGCAGCCTTACAAAGAGGATGCTGCATATAAGGACAGCTTGAAACATTAGTCACATTTTGTAGGGGGGGGAAACAATCTCTGTATGGAAACTTTACTAACGTATGACAAATATGTGCTGATTTCACAGTGTGTACACACATTGTGAAGCTGCAACCGTCAAGTGTACAGACATGCCATGAAATGTGTGTGCAATCGCCATGTGGGTAGTAAATGTGTCATGTCTCGAGTGGCCATTAGTCCCGTTGGAAGGAATGGCAGTCCGACGTACCAAATGTGTGCGATTTCATTCCATGAATTGAACGCTACCTTGAGTCACAAATTTCATTTCTGCAATATGGATTCAAATCTACTTTTGTAAGGTACAAGATTGGAAGTTTTCACCCAAATATTAATTCTCATCACTTCTAAACAATTTGTTTCATGAATATATCTTAAACTTCCCAGGTTTTTCAAAGGTATGATAACTTTGAAATACAGGTTGCTGATATTTCAATGTCATTTCTTTGATCTGCGATAAATGTGCTAATTTTTCTTTTCTTTCCTAGTTAATTTGCACTATACTCCCCGCAAGGAAACTTGTTGCAGAATGCACACGTTTTTTTAAAACCAAGTTACTCTCAAAGATCCAAATTAGAAGAGGCCATGCAAACCTGATGTCAATGACAGAAAGAAGTGAGAAAGGTTGTTCTTCTAAATTATTTTGTCAATAGCATGGTGGTATCCTTGCTAACCTTATTTGGCATCAGTGAATAATTAGATACACAGGGGTGTGACTCCAATTGAAGGTGTTGGCACTGCAGCACTCTGTGAAAATGTTAACTATGAGGTTAACTCCAATTTTCTCTTCTTTAATTAAATGCACATGGTACTAATGAGGTAACCTACTGTTCCTTGATAGCACTAATTAGCTAAGAGGAGAGTATACTCTCACACTGCAATTTAAACCTAAAAATAAGGTTGAGATATGCTAATTGCAGGCAATTTAAAACAGTACAAGTTGTGGAACTAGTCATAATAAGGGAAATAGACTGTTTTACAGCTATGCCACTGTAACACAACTTTAAAAAAGATAATAATAATAAAAATAATATAGAAAATTTAAATATTACTTTCCAAGGGTAGGAATCTCTTCAAAATCACATTGTTTAGTATACATTGGTTAACACAGTTACATCAAATAACTCTCACATATTGTAATATTACAACATCTATAGGCGAGAGCTGTAAACTTTCATAAACATGAAAAGATGACCACATTGTAATGATTATTTATCAATTGTTTTTATTTCAGAACAGAAAAATCCACTTGCGAAAAAAATAAATACTGCAAGCAGTGAATATTACAGATAGGGTGAGATGGGAGTATTATAAAATATGGGTATGAAATATAAATGGGAAAAATACTTGAGTCCTTGTACATTTCTAGAAGAAAACACACTTTAGAAAAGAAATTTGTCATCCAATAGTCATCTTTTTGGTTCCTGGCATAAGTAGTTTTCCTTCTCTAACCTCAGAGAAATTGCTTAGGCAATAATGTAATAAACTGGGCAATTTGGCCACTGAATTGTAGGGCAGAGTGGCACATCATATCAGTTAGTGATAACATCAACAATTTTCAGTCTTTTGCTTTAAACTCTCTGTATTTGAGTTCAGAGAATGCAGAGACTAGTCTTTGGAGACACAAAGCTATGGGGGGGAGTAATGTATGGTGTCACAGAAGTATACGCTCTGGATAGGACTTTTCCTGTTCATTTACTTTTGGATAAAGGTGCCATGCTTCTATCAGAAGTAAAGCAATGTAAAAAGCACCACTAAGCCTCTTCACACAGCAACAAGTGGAAATCCAAAGTATTCTGTTTTACTGTGTATTCTCATGTTATCATCATCTCTTTGTTTCCAGAATGTTTAATTGAGGTCTTCTCTTTAGCAAGAGCCTTTCAAAGTTATTTCTTGAGATACTCCATGAAATTCAGCATCACTCTAAAATTAGCAAAAACCCAAGCTATATGAAATAACTTTCTGGAGACACCCTTTAGAACTGTCCCTTTATTCTCACCACAGATGGAAATCTTGCAAAGCATCAATTAAAAATCTAAACTAATTAAATGAATTCTGGGGCTAAGAAGCAAATAAATTTATATCAACAGTTAATGATCAAAATAAATTAGCATTAATTGAGATTTCGTAGTCATTTCTCCCATTCATGTTTGTATTCCATTATCCAATTTGTATGTCTTAATATAATATCCCCACTAATTCTGTAATAGTTTTCTTAATAGTTCCCAATGAGAAACTATTGTGTGTCCTCTTTTGAGTGGGAACCCATATCATCATATATTTCTTCTTTTTCTTTTCTGAATTACATTCAAGTACACAACTAAAAATGAGTACATTTGGGAAAAAATTATAGCCATTCTTTAATCAATGAATAAATGTATGCTAAGAAAAATGCAGAAAAAGGCCATGTGTGGGAGGAAAGAGCAAGGCTCTTGCAACCTGATCTGGACTATGACAAAGACAATAAATATGCAAGTGTATGTTTTGACACTTTGAACAGTAATAGTCTTCAACAGTAGTCTTCAACTTCTAACAAATTTTCCATTCTACTGCTGGTTTTCCTTCAGATTTCAGACTTAAAATCATTTACTGCTTAGAAATTCCCCAAACCATTTGCTGCTTCAACACTATAAATAGCAAGCAGATCATGGCTACGACTTAAACAACAACAACAAAAACAACACACCCTGCAGTGCCAGTTTCTCTCTTACTCCCTCCCTCCCTCCCTCCCTCCCTCTCTCTAAAAAGCTAAGAAAGCACATCTTCTAGTTTGCTAATCACATTTTTGGAATGTTTGACATTTTTAAAAATGTATGTATTTTTTACTGAATTGATGTCACATTTCTCTCAAAGAGAGATCCAAGACAGCTGTGATAGGAAGGAAACTCTGAGAATGAATGACAACTGATAGATTAGAAGAATGGATAGCTATTGTGTAGGTCATCTCTGGTGAAAGTCCACAAGGGGTCATGAGAGCCAAATACTTTATAGTACAAATGTGCAGTACAATCAAGTAGAGAGGAATCAAAAAACATCAGTTGGAATCTTTCCAGAGCAAAACAACACTTATGGCATTTCTTTAGGAAAAGGAAACAAGTTATAATGGATCAAGTAACGATGCTAGAGGAAGCTCAAATAACTGCCGTACAAAGTTCCTACCAAGATTCCCCTGTGTTTGGTCATAAAATCCAGAGAGTCAGAATCTGGTCTACCAATCAATATCTTGCATCATGACATTGTGAGGATGTTATACTTTACGGTTTTTCCTCCTGTTACTCATTGTGACAAAATTTCTCATAGTAAGCTGTGAGGTGCCATGACAGTACTAGAGAGGGCATGTTTGTACCTGGAACCGCCCTTGCTCCTGCGACAGCCTCCAAATAGTATACAAATGTTCAATATTCATCCCTTAAGCCACTCAGCTATAGTCTAAGCAAAATTCTTACCTTGCTTTATTTCTTTCTGTACTGTATTAAAAAGGGCCAAATCTACTCCGAAGGACACACTGTTCTTATTATTGAAAACTTTCAGAGTTCTCATAACATCAAGGGAATGCCAGATCCTCTCTTGATGATAACTTGATTTAGGACAAAAAAACAAAGCAAAATCAATTTTTGTGCTCTGTGAAAAACAGAATTAACCTTCGGTTTGAAACCCTCATCTCAGTGGAATAAAACATTGTCTTTATGGAACACACACAAATTAGATTAAATAGACAATGCCCCAACACGGAAACTCTTCTGGCCTATTTTATTGCCTCTGAAAGGAGGGATTGGGAGCATGGTCTTTAGTTTTCTGAAGGGGAAACTGTTAGAAAGGAAACTTAAGTTAAAATGACTAATCAGAAGGGAGCAGAGCAGGTTCAAATCCCTGTTCAGCCATAAGATTTACAGGGTAACCTTGAATCTCAACCTAATCTATATATATAAAAAGAGACGTGTCGTCATGAGTACCTTAAAAACAATAAAACCACTGAATGGAAACACACCAAATTTGGCAACACAATGTATCACAATGCAAGGTGTGACCAACAAAAATTAAAAAACCAAAAAGAACTAAAAACAAATCCTAAAAAAGGATGACATGCCACTGGGCATGCGTACAACGAGGGGGGGGGGTGTGCATGCACACACAGGATAACTCATGGCAGAGCAGCGCCAAGGTTTGAGCCAGGGAGAAGAAGCTGCTGGTGCCGACGCTGGTTGTCATGGCAATGGTGCCTTGCCAAGGCCTGGCCCGCCTTCCCCAGGCACAGCTGCAGGCCAAGAGGCTCCTCCTTCTCCTCCTCCCTGGACTCCAAACAGTCCTAGGTGTGACCAACAATATTAAAAAAAACGTAACTTACAAATCATAAAAAGAAGATGCCACTGTGCATGTGTACAGAGATGGGGGGCGTGACGTCTATTCTTTTTCTGTTAGATCTCGCTGAACAGGTAGAGGGCCATGCATGGCATGATGGCATCACAAGCTCAGGGACGGACGTGGCACGTCGGCTTCTGGAGCCGGATATTTCAACATGGTGGCTGCTGCTGTGGCGGCCTTCGTGGTGGGGAAGAGAGGCTTGGGGCCCGACTGGCAAAGTTGAGGTGGAGCGCGGCAGGTTGGGCCGAGGCTGGAGGTGGGCCTCAAGGCCAGGAAGGAGGTGGGGAGGCCGGAGAGGGGCCAGAGACAGGCAGGCTGCGAGGCCTGCAGGGCGGAAGGGGAGCCCTTGCTCTAGTAGGGCCCTGCCTCAGGGAGAGACCTCAAAGGGCCATCAAATCCAACCCCATTCTGTAGCAAGGCACTCTCAAAGCCCCCTCCCTACAGATGGCCATCCAACCATAGATGTCATAAATAGGTAAATAGAGTTGGAAGGGAATCTAATACATAGATAAATAATAGATATGAGGTAGGTATAGGCCATCGATATAGAATCCTAGAGTTGGGAGGGACCTGAAGGAGCCATCCAGCCCAACCCCATTCTGCAGGAAGGTGCTTTCAAAGCCCTCCTGACAGATGGCCATCCAGCCATAGATATGACAGATAGATAAATAGGTAGAGTAAGAGATATATAGATAAATTTGGAAGGGAACCAAATAGATAAATAGAGTTGGAAGGGACCCCAAAGGGCCATCCAGTCCAATCCCATTTTGCAGGAAGGTGCTGTCAAAGCTCTCCTGACAGATAGCCATCCAGCCATAGATATGAGATAGAGATACATCCTAACAGGACCAGTCAAAGGAGAACACGTCCTCATCCCACACATTCCTATGATTACTACAGATATGACATTACAATTAACTAGATTTCAATTCCCTATTTGACTGGCTTTTGCGATCACAAACAACAAAGCACAAGGACAATAATTAGAATTGTGTGGCATTGATTGAGACACCAAATGCTTAACACATGGACAGTTATATATTCCCTCTTCCACAGTAGGAAACCCACACAATCTCTAAATCTACACTGACAAAGGAACAACGAGACAGATGGTTTACTCACAAGCTTTAAGAAATACAATATATATATTTAAAAGCACTTCCTCACTATTTACTTTTGCATACCACCAGACTATGCCACAGCAACATGTGGCCGGGTACAGCTAGTCTACCTTATATAGTCGTTGTGAAGATACAGTGGTGTGGAGGTAGTCACACCATGCATTTTTTTTCATATCTCTATTAATTATGATACCAAAGCTAGAGTCGTTTGAAGTGTAATTTGGTGAAAACCTTCATTACCATCCCATACAACTTTTCTCAGAAGTTAGTATCACTGTGCTCTGTAACTTACTCCAAAGTAAGTGGCACATGAATGCAATCCTAAAATAAAACAAGAAATATATCAAGCAGACACAAAGTTACCGAATGAAATGACAATAACGAGTCATGAGTATTGCAAGCCCTTAGATTGAAAAACCATATAAAATGACACATGTGGAGGTGCATGCACATTCAAATCAGACAAAAATTTGATACTTCTCCTTCCCCCAAACATTGGAATTCAGGTTCTTATTTAGTCCTTTCAAAGTAACCTGAATATTATAAATTGTTTGTGTAGTTGCTGGAAGTGTGTGAGCTTTACCAAACAGAAGAAAAAGTAACCTGGCTCAATTTGAATCATCCTTGCCTATGCAGCCTATTATCCATACAATTATCAAAACGTTATTTTATATTTTTCATATGTGGCAGAACTATTCTCAAGAATGGTGCTAAGTACAGGTGGTGCAAGCCACAATTGTAGATCAGGAGTATTGCAAGCCCTTATATTTAACCCCCAAAATATTAGGGAGAGGCCCTGCCTATATTTTAGAAACTTCGTAGTGTCTTGTCATTACGTATGAAACAGAAGTTTCAACCTCAATTGTTCATCATAAGTAACTCAAATTTAAAAACATACACTCCAACAAATGAGACAATGTTTTTCTCTCTACTAGGCTCTGCAATGAGCAGAAATGAAGAAGATGAGGTTCGGAAGGAGTTGTGGTGTGAGAGAAAAAGAAAGTCAACAAGACAAAGGAGAGAACTTTAGCTAAGAGTCGTAGGGCGGGAGAAAAGAATGATGACACATACAGAGAGAGAAAATAGAAATCAAGAATTAACAAAGAAATCAAGTGTCAAACAGACCTGAAGAAGAAGAAAGACTTTTGTGTCAAGTGTTTTGCTAACAATAGTGCAACTCACATGCCCTTCAGACCAAGAAAGTAAATTGGATAAGGTGAGAAAAGATGGGAACACAACTGGGAAAGTTAATAGGCTAGGAAAAGCCACAAAGCAGCAATCCTTTATTCAGAGACTCCAGCGCAGCAAATATTGAGTTATTTTCCCACACAGATCACCCTTTTGTAATGAGTCCAGGTGATAGCTACTGTATGAGAAACTTCAAGATGGAGAAGACGTGACCAGGGTGAACCGTGGGAGTCTACAGCAACTGCTGCAAAGTAGGGTTGTTTTTCAAGACAGAACTCTTGCTCTGACATTCCTCCCTTTGCCCTGAGAAGAGAGTTCAAGCCCAGAAATGTGGGAATCATACAACAGAAAGAGAAGTTTTCTGGGCCGTGTCTCAGTGCCATGGAATCATATGAATTGTAGTTATACAAAGTATTTAGCCTTCTCTTACCAAATAATGTGAGTGTCTCACCAAATTGAAACTTCCACAATTCCATAATATTGATTCATGGAAATTAAAGTGGTGTCATTAATTCCTCAATGTTGCTTCATCCCACAATGGATTTTGGAATGAACACAATTATTAACCTTGACACTAACCTCACAAAATAAACAACTGAGCTTAAAGGTGGGCAATTACCGGCCCTCCAGGTGTTTTGGACTTCAACTCCCAGAAATCCTAACAGCTGGTAAACTGGCTAGGATTTCTGGGAGTTGAAGTCCAAAACACCTGGGGGGCCGGTAATTGCCCACCCCTGCAATACCTTGCTGTCTTTTAAATATTCCTTTCAATGACATTCACAAGGTACATAGTTTTATTCTAGTAAGATGATTTAATACAATTTAGCTATTTAACAAATAGTTGCTATCTTCTGCATGTTCCAGAAAACTATGGTTTTAAAGTCTTTGCTTTTATCTACACTATATCAATAATTACAAAAGAACAAACTATTTATGAAACTCTTGGGAAAATGTATTTTGGAAACTGTAAATCTCTTGGATACCTAATGTGATAAGGAAATTGGTTCCAAATTATGATTACACAAAACATTGACTAATAGGAAACTGAGATTTTATATTAGTCAATTTCAGTTTTATAGAGCAAATTCTCTTTTAGAGAATACAATGGTTCCACCATGTTCCCTGAACGATGGATGTATAATACAGCACAAGTATGATAGTATCAAAGCAAGCAACATGATGTATGGTAGAGAAAGAATAATTACAGGGGAAACATGTCTGTCCTGATGTCAGTAGGAACTTTCCCACTGATCTCAGTGCCACAAAGATTTCACCCATAGGCCTAAAGTGAACTTAACATGTAGCTAATATTGCATAACTATGAAATTTATTGGTTATTTTCAATGGCATTCAAGCATACATGATGACACCAAAAATCTAGTAAAATTCTACTACCAAAGCAGTAGGCAGATAAATGCAGTTTTTAAAAATGAATTTAAATGGAATTGGCTGGGAAAAAATATTACTTTTGGAATAATATTATCATTGCAAATAATGAATACTGCTTTATCTGATGGGTGTTTGCAGTGCATCACTGGTGCCAACTGTCTACTTATGGTAAAATCACTTACTGATACAGAAAGCCATTCTAAATGATGAGATAGTATTTATCCTATGAGGAAAGGGATTCATTGCTTGATCACTTTTTTGTTCTAGAAAGCAAACTTTTAACCTTAATACAATTGATTAAAGCTGGGATTTCACAGCCATTTCTTTCACAGTAAACATAATTTGGGGAATGTTTCACTGACTTTGTAAATGTCCTTTGCAATTTCATTATGCAGTCTGCTGGACATGATCAGGAAATGTGTGTTAGAAAATCTGCTGTACTTAGGAACTTGTGAAACATACTGGAAGAATCCAGTTGATCTATTTTCTTTGTCCTCTGGAAACAGATTTCTATGGAAATTCCTTTGTTCAAACTGAAGTTTGGTGAGAATTCCTATGGTATTTCCCCCGTTACTTCAATTTGAACTTTTTAAATGTCAAAATACCAAGCATTTTGTTCCTTTGCAATGCACCAATTTATTGTGTACGGTAAGTTTGCAGGATTCTGCAAGAAAACAAGAATTTCGTTAGAAATACTCTGCCTGACTTACCGGGCAGAGACACTGTGGGGGAGCCCTCCCACCCACCATGGTGCTAGTCAGAGGTTTCTCCTGCCCAGAAGCCCCCTTGGCAGCAGGAAAGTTTCTGCCGGCTGGACAGCCAGCCAATAGGCGACAGCCCCTACTCGCCTTCCAATTATATGGAGAGCGGCCACCTGCTAAGCTTCAGGCAGCCTTTAAAAGGCTGTGCAAGGCCACACAAAGCAGCACACCTTCCATTGAACCATTCCATTAACCTTTCATAGATGTTTAATGTTCCTGTTTATTGTTTTTATTTGAGTTTTGTTCCTCTGTCACAACTTGCAGGCATATGGCATGGGTTCTGGATCTGGCATGTGTACCCCCCTCCCCCCAATTGGAGGGGGCGTCTGGTGGTTTACCAGGCAGTGCAATGGTAACAGTGTCCCAGTATTGTAGCAACAGCATCCCCTGACGTGGTCAAGCGGTATCATTCAGCAATGGGCTGACCGATCCTGTATACAGGCCCCATGCATGGCAGCCAACCCTGATTTTATTCTGTAAGCAATAAACAAGCTGGGGCCTTTTGTCATCCCAACTGTGTGTGTGTGCGTCGTAATTGGGTTTGTTGGCAGGAGACAACGGTCGTAAGGGTTAAAGTTTGCAAAAATTTACAATATTGGGGAAGGAAAAATTAGTATTCCTGGATGAAAAAATAAAGAACAGACTCACAAAACGCAACAGAGATTTCAGTCAGTCTCCATGTAACTTTAGTATGTTTGATGGCTATGCAAACTTTTAGCACACACTATAAACAAATTCACTAAAATCACTGAAACAGTCAAGTTGAAAACATTACTGATTTAGCTGAATTGCTCTGATCCTCTTTACTGTCAAAACACTAAACAATACTGTTGATGCGACAAACAGTTCTTTCTCGTCTCTGGATAACAGCACAGGTGCTGTGAGCAAATCTTTGTGTGCTTTAATGCAAGCAATTTGAATTAAACAATATTAACCTTGTTTCTCTCATATACACTTATACAAAGACAACACACTCTCACTGTTAGGACAGCAAGAATGAAATCTGAAGAATTCTGGTGCCTTTAATGGTTGTCTATTAAAAGGAACTTCAGAAAGTGCTGCTTGACATGCAATCTGATAATAAGTAGCATCTAATGTTAATTTCCCTCTTCTACACAACCATTAAAGGTACAAGCACTCTCTCCATTTTTCAGTCTAGGAATCATATTGGCTATAGATGGCCCACAGATACCGGTCTGTTTTAATAACAACTGCAGCTAGTGCATGAGTTTCCTGTCTATACCACAAAGGAAAACTCATATATAGATACTAGCTTGGATACATGGTGGTGCATTGTTAGTTTTGGGGTGAAAGGTAGTATTATTTAATTAATTAGTAACACTATTTATTAGGAAAAAGTCAGTCTTTGATTTCATTTTTTATGAATGTTCCCATTAGAAAATACATAACCATGTGGGTGAACTACAATTCCCAGAATCATGGGTCAATGCAGGGTGAACTACAACTTCCATCCTGTTGAGTCAGTACCTCTAACTCCTCCAGTCTGTTCAGTTGCTGATCAATTCCTCTGTGTGCAATAGGAAACGGTAGGAAAGGGTTAAGGGAGAGGCAATGGGCGGGATCATGCAAATTCCACACAAGGAACCCTGGGATGTCTGCCTATGGTTGAGGAAACACGTCAAATCTAACATGAAATTCTCCCCAAGTGAAAACATTCCTTGCGTGGTGGGCCATAGTGTTTAGGGAGGACATTGGCAGCATTTGGGCTACATGTTCATGGTGCTCGATATAATCTGCAATGTCAGTTGAGGGAGTGCCTATGGAGGCTTCTCAGCACTTGGAACTACAGCCTGTTTGTGGAGGTGGGAAGCTGTCAGTGTAAGTGGACACCTCCGCCACATACACATTTTTCACTTTTATTTTGTGTATAGTTTAAGACAGGAGAAAGAAAGTAAAAAGCTACATGTTATTTTCTGGACTTTCAATCGCTTCTCCGGGGTTTTTTATTCTCTCCAAGAAGTATGGCCCTGAGGGAATGCCCAGTTGACAATGCCATCACAATGTCAGCATACCCTACATACTATTTCAGTGCTTTTAGCTAATAAAGTTCTGTGAACCCTTCTATCACTTCATAAAGAAGTAGGAGAAAGTTCATCTTCTTATGTCCATCAGCTATTACAGGCAAGAGGAGGGAGACTAGGTAGGAATGAAGGGATTATTACCCCCTTCCATTCATGGCTGATCAGGATTGACCATCACTAGTTATAAAATTAAAGATTTTTTTCAGTATCTTTTCTATTTGAGTAACTCAGAATTATACAACCCAAATAACATAAATTGCCATGGAAAGGAGTTACGTGTCAGCTCTCAACATCATTGAACCTAAATTTGTACATGTTTCTGCATTGTAATATGACTGTGTCATCAACTGGGCTGCCACTGCCTACATTCTCCAGGTGCAAAATTTAAGAGTATGACCTACGTGAAAGTGACAAAACCATATGCAGCAACGCAAGACTTTGGCTTTGCCCGAAGGCTTACAATACATTTTGAAACAAACTGTTCTGGCACTTCTACTATGAAGCAGTGCTTGAAGCGGTTGACATTAAGTTCTAATTGCTGTAGGGCAGGGATGTTTCATATTAAACAGTTTCATTTGCCATTAGTGTTTAGTACTACTAGCATTGGATTCAAAAGTATTAATACTTAGATCAGATTCATGGAAATCAGTGGAATAAGTCGGCCATGATCCAATCCACAAATAATGTCTTCAAACAATTGGGCACAAGCTCATGCAATCATTCTATGACATGCTTCCTACCTTCTTACAATACACTATACATATTTTTCATTCCTAGTCCTATACAATGACTTAAATCTATAAGGAAACAATGATTTGTGAGAGGAACAAATTTTATGACACGTGTAGTGTTATATAATGTTACAGTAAAGTTTTAAAATAAAATCAGGGGCGGTCTAAGGTAATTTTAAATGGTAGGCGAACATTATTTTGGTGCCCCCAACATTATTTTGCCCCCATGTAAAACAAATATACACTTATAATATCACAATACCATTAGTAGTATCATATTGTATCAATGTATATACAATATATTATACCATACTCATACTATATTATATCATAATTATATTATACTACATTACAATATAATTATATTATAATATATTGACATTATAATACAATATAATTTCATTTAAATAAATAATTTTATTTATTATTTTATAATAATAATATAATAATATTATTATTATAAAATAATAAATAAAATTATTTATTTAAATGAAATTATCCTCTACTAAATATTTTCATTACTCTATAAAACTCAAATAACCCAAAATAAAGTAAAATAAAATATTATATATTACTATTTTGTACAATACCACTCTACTGCAATATTGATTGTAATATTATATGTAATATAAAATTACACTTCCTTCACTGAGTCTTTTCTCCTTCCCCGCAAACGCGCGCGGCGGAGACAAAATGAGAAGGGAAGCACTCCCTGCCTGCCCGATAGGGAGTGCTTTGCTTACAGGCTTCTGCGCAAGGGAGCTACTGGGCATGCGCAGAGGTTTTCGCAGATGTGCAGTTGCTCCTGCGCTCAACTTCAGCTCTGGAGCAACTGCGCCTGTGCGAAAACCTCTTTGCATGCCCAGAAGCGGCGTCGGAACACACAAGGCCGGGGCCCAAAAGCAGGCAGCTGCGGCCCTGCCTGAAGAACATCGGCAGGGCCAGGATGGTGCCCCATGCAGCCAGGATGGCGCCCCCTTCTCAGATGGCGCCCTAGGCGGCCGCCTACTTGGCCTACCTTGTAGGACCGCCCCTGAATAAAATGTTAAGACCTAGGACAAAATACTACCTAAAAATCTAAAATTAATAATCAAGTTCCAGGGGAAAATAAAGAAAAAAATGCAGATTTGATAAGTTCGTTTTTGAAAACACTTCACATCAATGCTTATCGAGTGCCAGGAAGGGAGGAAATAATATTTTTACATAACACTCACCAAACAAAGCACTAGAAAAGTCAGTGTTAAAATCAGAAGAGTTTCATGATGTTAAAAGATTTATTTTTTCATTTATAAGCTCATTATCCAATACTGGCTCAAGAATAAAACTAATTTACATTTAAAGTAAGAGTATGGTCTACTCTTTAAAAGCACAGTGATAAACACACCAATTTGACAATTACATTAATATAGGTATTTGCATAATCTGTCTTCTACACCTGTTCTTAATTTGAAGCAGCTGCAGGACAAATCACATCACAATAATCTGAATGGGTAACTGGTGGTGCCATCCCATAATTTATGCACTGTAGCATTTTCCCCATGGGTTATTTTTCAAAGCAGCATAGGAAGCCCTGGCAGTTTTATATTTTTTGGTTATTTATATATAGCACTGGTGACCAAGATGAGAATGGACATTTCAGATGAGTCTCTTTGTTGTACTCCGGTTTTCTCAACTGCAGTCATTTTTTTTTGCCTTGAGAAACATTAAACTCAACATTATTACAGATTAGACTAATATACTTCCTATGTAGGGAATTAAGGTGATGGAAAGCTGGCATGTATAATAACTTCTGATTTAATAAGGTTCCTATGCTGTTTACCCACAATAATTAATAAGATACAGAGTAAGTTCTTCCAAGCAGCATACTTAGAGTCATCTGTCTTTTGCAACAGCTACTACTGGTGGCAAATGTTTTTTTTTTTTTTTAAAAAAAACCATTTGATGAGTCCAGTGTTATTCCTGTTAAAATATCTATTAATTTCAGTTGGCTTACTCTCAGGAAGAGTAAAATGTAATTCAGGTCCAGGCTTTAGCACAGCAGGTAAAACCACCAGCTGCAGAAAATCTTGCCAATTGGAAGTTTGACAGTTCAAGCCCAGCTTCTGCTCACCTACCAGATCGAAAACAGCAATGTGAGTAGATAACTACTGTGTTTCCCCGAAAGTAAGACAGTGTCTTACTTTCTTTCCCCCCCGAAAAGTTCCCCTACGTCTTACTTTCGGGGTACGTCTTATATAAACTAAGACGTACCCCGTCGCCACGCCACCGCCGCCGCCGTCAAGCTGCCGCGGCACACCTCCGCGGCGCAGCTTTCTGGACGAAGGGAGGGAGGGGGAAGAGAGCCAGAGGCATGGCAAAGCGGCGACGCGTCACTCTGACGCAGCGCCGCTTTGCCACGCCCTGGCTCTCTTCCCTCCTCCCTTGGACAAAGGAAGGGGGGAGAGAGCCAGGGGCGGGGCAAAGTGGTGACGCATCACTCTGACGCAGCGCCGCTTTGCCACGCCCTGGCTCTCTTCCCCCTCCCTTCCTTGGACAAAGGAAGGGAGGGGGAAGAGAGCCAGGGGCGTGGCAAAGTGGTGACGCGTCACTCTGACGCAGCACCGCTTTGCCACGCCCCTGGCTCTCTTCCCCCTCCCTTCCTTGGAGGCCTGGCAGAAAGGTGCGCCGCGGAGATGGGCCGGTTGTGGCGGCGTGGGCGTGGCGACGAGGTACGGCTTACATTCGGGGTACGGCTTACATTAGCCGACCCCCCTGACACCCCCGATACGTCTTACAATCGGGGGTGTCATACTTTCGTGGAAACACGGTAGGTACTGCTTTAAGCAGGGAGGTAATAAAAGTCGTCCATAAAGACATGCCGGTGATTTGATCAGGAGGAAGTCTACGGACAACAAAGCTCCTTGGCATGGAAGATGGAGCGACAGCACCTCCCCGTGGCCGGAGTCAAGGACAGCCTCCAGATGCAAGAGATGGGAAAAGATGGAAAAGCCTATACTTCTGTTTATGTATTGTCTGTCCTTGTTAACTGTATAACAGCACTGAATGTTTGCCATTTATGTGTTCTGTAATCTGCCCTGAATCACCTCAGGGAGATAGAGAGGAATATAAATAAAGTATATTATTATTATATTATCATTATTAATTGACTGTGTTTAGATTCTATAAGGAGTTTAAAAAAACCCGAAAAAGACATGCCAAAACCAAAAACTGGTAATTTATATTTTCAGAATTAATTCATAAACCCATATTTTTCATCTTATCCAGGATGTATTTACCCAGAAAAGATTTAGTAACCTATCTCAATTTCAAGTACTATTCATTGTAATGCCAGCAGAAAAGCAACTGGATTTCTTCAAGCAACTTTTCAATTAAAGCAAGATGACAAGGGAGCTCAAAAGTTTATATGTACAAATAGAGTAGCCAGAAAATATATGAATTATACTAAGATAAAAACTATTTTATATAGTAAACTGGATTTACTGAAACCTGCTGAGGCCTGGAGTTTGTGCCCAATTTAAATGATTATTGTTGTTTAGTTACACAATGTGATTTGTAGCTATGCGTACAACGCAAATGTGTACTGATGAGAGGTTACTGTGACCAAAGTTTCATGGAGTCAATGGATTTTTAAAAGACATATATTTAAAAATAATTTACTTTCTGAAGTGTTACTGTATGCCATTATGACAGAAGCAGCCTTGACAGTTAGCGAAAAACTCTTTTCTCAGAGTATGCAGTGGAATATCATTAGCTAAGGAGATTAAGTGTGATTTAATAGCACTTATGTTAATGATCTATAAATGTTCTTAAAAAGCATATAAAGTCACAATAATTTGTTTTAAAAATTAGTGTAAGAGCACTATGTAAGAAACTGTGATTTTTGCATGAAATTAACAACACTGAATTAACTCCAAAATGTGTATCTCTAGAAGCTAGTAGACACCCATCTCACTGTAAAACATGAAGGTGAATATATACATGGTTTAAAAGAAAAAAATTGTACCCAGTATATCTGCTCAGAGAAGACCAAACCATCAATGTCCTGTAAGCCACATATCATACCTGTAGAAGTAGAAGTTTGGTCCCAGTGATTTCAATGTATACTATGCCCAGGTTAGTGGGACCTATGTTATACCATGTAAAGAACTCAAGACCTCATTCTTGAGTAACACCCTATAAAGTCCATGTATTAAACCCCTGCAGGTAGAGAGCAAGTTAATTCCATAAGTACTCCTATTTCAATTGAGCCTCGGTGTGCTTTGTTCATAGAAACACACATTGACCCAAGCTAGTTGAAACTGTTATGGCTACATTCTGTTGAAAATAATAGAATTGAAGTCCGTTTTTATTAACTGGTTCCACTCATTTCATAAATCCAGTAGATGTTTATTCATATGACCAACAAAATGCAAGGCCACACATTCCCAAGGAAATGCCATAGGACCGTTAACCTCAGTAACAAGTAATGCTTGGAATCATTGCATCATTTCATGGCATTCTCATTATTTGGGACTAGATCACAACACATTAAAATATACATATAGTACAGTGTTTTTCAACCTTTTTTGAGCCGCGGCACATTTTTTTCATTTACAAAATCCTGGGGCACACCACCAACCAAAATGACACAAAATGACACTCTAACACAGTAATACATATAGGTAATATGTTTTTTAAATGTATTTATACACTCAGTGTGAAAGCCTGGCCTGTTTTGATGAACACAACATAGATATCCTGGCAGGAATGGCAGAAAGACACACACAAAGGTCTTGCTCAACGAAGCTGTAAGTCTCTCTCTGAAAGGGTTTGCTTGGGAATTGACCTTGAGTTTGGAAGCTGTAGTTCACCTACACCCAGAGAGCACTGTGGAATCAAACAATGTTATGTTATGTTATTGTTTGTTTTCCATCCAGAATCACAATGTTGGAAGGAGGCTCATCACTTTAAGGTCCCTAAAACAGGCATGGGAAAACTTCAACCCTGTGGGTGCTTTGGACTTCAACTCCCACCATTCCTAACAGCCTGAAGCTCTTTCCTGCTTAAGTGGCTGAGGGTGGAAAAGGAAAAGGCCCTGAGGCTGCTAGGAATGGTGGGAGTTGGAGTCCAAAACACCTGGAAGGTCCAAGTTTGCCCATACCAGCTTTCGACAGAGACCTCTTCCTCCCCCTTCGTGCCCTTTCTTCCCCCTCCTGCCGAACACTTACTTTTTCTTCTCCACTCGGGCTCCCTTCTTCCCAGCCTCACTCTGCTTGCTTTGCCTCGCTTTGCTCACGCTGCCACTTCTGCCGCCATTTTGATCTGAGGGGGCAGTGTGAGCATGTTCAGGAGGGGAGGGAGGAAGACGTGTGGCGAGTCTGCGCAGTAGTGCCCGCAGCGTTAGCAAAGCAAGGCAAAGCGAGCAGAGCGAGGCTGGGAAGAAGGGAGCCCGAGTTGCGAAGAAAAAGTGTTCGGCAGGAAGGGGAAGGGTATTGGAGGTTCCAATTTTCCACAACACACCTGATGATCGCTCACGGCACACTAGTGTGCCACGGCACACCGGTTGGGAAACTGATATAGTATACAGTAATTAAATAATAAATAAGATCCTCAACATCCTACATGCTTTTTACCAAAATAAGAACTTGGTGTCAGCCTGTATAGTGATTACCCCATGGCAAAAATTCGATTGTGTGTCTCTCTTTAACTTATTGACGATAGATTAATGAACAGGTAGTCACTGGAAATCTTGGAACAAATAGATCTCAAGCAGTTTTTAAGTATTGAATTGGGTTTTTTTTACATTTGTTTAATACAACCAGCACCTAAATGAACACAGCCTCCAAAGAGTCATTATTTTAATTGTATTAATCTAATCAGCTGTATGAACCAATACAAGTAAACTGTATCAAAACTCCCTGTCTACTTTGTTATATTCTGATTAGCCAGACTAAATGATATTTTTCTATGAGAAATTATTCTGTAAAAGACATTTGAATCTTTTCCAAGATCACAGAGTATCAGGCCAACCCAAAGCTTCTATACAAATGATAATGTCTGCTAGTGAACCCCCTTCCCCTCTTGTTCTCTCTTTGCACAGCAGAATTCCTGAATGCAAACTGGAATTTTTAGATTCATTGCTTTGAGTTACAACAAAACATTTGGCAAAGGGCACTCACAGGTTCTACAAAAGCTAGCACGTTGACATAAATGACAATGGAACTGGAACACAGCGTTCTGAACTTTGATGGATTTTATATGTTCAGTGAGGAGAGAATATCAATATCTAAACTCATATCGCGCAGAAGGACACAGCTAACGGACCGCAGCAATCGCCTTCCTGGGTCAGACCAGAGTTCCATCTAGTCCAGGTTATTTCAGTCCAAAAAAAGACAGTCAGGGATATCCCTGAAAGGCCTTCTTATAGACTAAAATATATTTTAAAAATACCCATTCCCATTTTAGCTTCTCAGCATCTGGAGTCATACTGCTGCTCCTCTTATGGGATTGCAGTGTTTGGCTGTCATTGTTAAAAATCACTGACAGACCCATTTACCTTCTGTAATCCTTCTAGAAAGTCATATCCCCCAAATTATGGCAATTAACTAACAGACTCCCTTAGCATTTTAAATGAGAGGAAATTATTAGACCATTTATAAAAAGGAAATTTCTTTGGTTATAGTATAGATAAATAAACTGTAGCCGTGACTTTCCATTTGCAGTTCCCTATTGTCCTATTATGTTATATAAAGAAAGTAGTCTTCTTCATTGTAGTAACTTAGATGCCTTCCAACTTTCACCTGAGAATGTGCAGTAGCACCAGTGTCAGGAAGATGTCAAGATTGCAACTTTAAGACAATGTGCCACTATCAGAAGTGTCAGCATTTTTAGAGAGTGTTAAGTTGCATTTCCACCTTATATTATCTCATTCCATTTTAGTGTACGTTCAAAGATTTGCCACGTAATATTTCTATTTCATTACCTTACCAATTTTCAATCTCTATTTCTTAGAGTGCAATTTCAAACTTGTAGAAAGGACATTCTAAATTGCTGATACAAATCCAGAAAGTAAAGTTACTTAAAAATGTGTGTGTGTGTGTGTGTGTGTGTGTGAGAGAGAGAGAGAGAGAGAGAGAGAGAGAGAGAGAGAGAGAGAACTATTTTACGGAAATACTAATAAAGCAGAGTTATTGGCTGCTGGTCCATTCATGGCAAGTTATCAGGAAAGAAAGATTTGTATTAAATGGGCACCAGTATAGGGCCACTTCTCTAAACAATACACAAACAATTATGTCACTCTAGCAGACTGCTAATACACAACGCTAAACCATACACTATTAAAGGGGCAGACCGGTATGCTGCAGTAATAACAAGTCATTTTGTAGCAAAAAAATATCAAAATGTATTGTCAGTAATCATAGTGCTATACATCATCACAATATCACTTCTCGTGCAATGTGTTACATACATCACTAAACACAGTATTACTACAATGCCCTTACAAACAATCACTGGGCTATAATGACGCAAGCATAGAGTCTGTGGACCCCTATGGGTGATCCGTAGGTAATTCACTCATGGATTAAGACCGAGTCGTACGGGGAGCCTTGGGGGTTGGAAGAGCTGGCAAGCTGCTGGATGGGCAGGCGCCTACGGCAAGAGGTAAGCTGACAACACCAAGATGGCCGTTTCGCGTATCACACGCTTCCTCAGGGCGCTGGTCACTTCTAGCCGCTCCTCCCCAGAATTGTAGTCATCAAATCAAGACTCAAGGTCAGAACGGGAGGTTGCTGAGTATGGAATGGCAGACCGTGAACATAATGCTCCATAGCCAGTGCTCAAAACAATAACATTACCATCACAAAGATAACAGAACATATAATCTTAACAGCAGTTGAAGGTCAGTACATACCGTGTTTGCGCTTCTTTATACATATCGCTCATGCAAGTATCCTCCTGGGCTGGAAGCAGCACCGGGCTAGAGGGCTGGTTAGCTTAAGTACGCATGAGTTAATATGGAACAGGTGAAATTACAAAAGCAAAGTTTGGACCGATAAAGTTTCATTTAATCCGAACGGGGACTCACATGACAGTAATAAAATCCACTTTCTTTCCGTTATTAATAACACTTTTTGTTTGTCACAATGCGGGGGAAAGTGTACCTTTTCTAGCCCTATTATTTTTAAGGTGAGCGGATCCAGTTTCATGTGGGCACAATGCTGAGAGAATTCTGAATCTGTTGATCCGCATCTTATTCTGGAAAGATGCTCCATAATCCGGGTTTTCAAACTTCTCGAGGTCATCCCTGTATAGTATCAATCACACCCACAGCTACATAGGATGGCGTAAATACCTGGACTCGTGGTTGCAACCACATGTAGTCCAGACTAAAACATACATAAAAGATAGTACGCACTTCATCAATATTATCGAAAATAGACAGATGTCTACGGGAGATTGGCTTGTCACTATTGATGTCGAATCTTTATACACAAATATCCCGACGGAGGAATCCAGAACTGTACTGGAAGATATCTTTGATTCGAGGCCTAAACCCCACCATCTCCCAACGCATTTCCTTCTCGAGTTGTACGATTGTACAACCGACTATAATTACTTTTCATTTGAAGATAATTTCTACTTGCAACGCTCCAGGGTCAGCATGGGGGCGGCAACAGCGCCTAGTATCGCCAACTTGTTTATGAATCATTTAGAAACCCAGCACCTCACACCTAGTCCGGCTAATCTGATGGCCCAATTTATTCTTAGTTACCATAGATTTATAGATGATATTTTTGTTATCTTACATAAATCAGTACATATAGACATGTTTAAGACCTGGATGAACTCCTGGCATGATAACATAAAATTCTCCTTTACCATCAGCAAAACCGCAGTAAATTTTCTGGACCTCAATGTATTTTTACACGAGGGACGCCACAAAATACAGAACTTTAGGAAGCCAACAGACAGGAATTCCCTGGTACACTATGATAGCTTCCATGCATCATCTTTAAAAAGAAGCTTACCTTACTTGCAGCTGCTCCGATTAAAAAGGAATTATTCCTTTAACGGACACTACGAGCGCGATGCGCAAACCCTCACCCAAAACCTTAGTTATAGCGGATACCTGGGACATGTTATAAAATCAGCCAAACAAAAAGCGGATTCCATCCCCAGGAGCAAATTGCTCCACAAAGAAATTAAGACTACAACACCGAAATTAGTTTGGCCACTTACCTTAACACCACACTCGAGACATATACAAAGCGTAGTAAATAAGTTCTGGCCACTAGTATCATCCATACCGGGGTTAGAAACCCCTCCCTGCATCGCTTACAAGCGGACCAAGAACCAAAGAGACTATCTGATACACAGTAACCATGTAGCTAGGCCTAAAATTCAGGTACCCCATCCAGGCACGAAAAGGTGCGGGGGCTGCCCGATCTGCCCTCTAATCGTACCCGAGAATACCATTAAAAACAGAAGAACAGGCAGGGTGCTACACCTGAGGGATGAAATAATCTGCACCTCCACCGGAGTTATTTACGCCATCCTATGTAGCTGTGGGTGTGATAGATACTATACAGGGATGACCTCGAGAAGTTTGAAAACCCGGATTATGGAGCATCTTTCCAGAATAAGATGCGGATCAACAGATTCAGAATTCTATCAGCATTGTGCCCACATGAAACTGGATCCGCTCACCTTAAAAATAATAGGGCTAGAAAAGGTACACTTTCCCCCGCATTGTGACAAACAAAAAGTGTTATTAACAACGGAAAGAAAGTGGATTTTATTACTGTCATGTGAGTCCCCGTTCAGATTAAATAAAACTTTATCGGTCCAAACTTTGCTTTTGTAATTTCACCTGTTCCATATTAACTCATGCGCTACTTAAGCTAACCAGCCCTCTAGCCCGGTGCTGCTTCCAGCCCGGGTGATTTGATGACTACAATTCTGGGGAGGAACGGCTAGAAGTGACCAGCGCCCTGAGGAAGCGTGTGATATGCGAAACGGCCATCTTGGCGTCGTCAGCTTACCTCTTGCCGTAGGTGCCTGTCCATCCAGCAGCTTGCCAGCTCTTCCAACCCCCAAGGCTCCCCGTACGACTCGGTCTAAATCCATGAGTGAATTACCTACGGATCACCCATAGGGATCCACAGACTCTATGCTTGCGTCATTATAGCCCAGTGATTGTTTGTAAGGGCATTGTAGTAATACTGTGTTTAGTGATGTATGTAACACATTGCACGAGAAATGATATTGTGATGATGTATAGCACTATGATTACTGACAATACATTTTGATATTTTTTGCTACAAAACGACTTGTTATTACTGCAGCATACCGGTCTGCCACTTCTCTAAACACCAAAGTAACCTCTCCCAAAACCCTGCACTCACTCACAACAGACAACTTAAGAAGCATTGATCAAGATATGAATGTGACAAGATACATTGGCCACCAACACCTGTTCGGTCATTATATATCTCCCCAGCCAGTAGAACTCTATCCTGCAACCACAATGTTTAAAATCTCTCTACTTATCAGTAGTTGGTAGTGAGGAAAGGGGCAAACAAACTAAGAACATCCTGATCTCACCATATGGTTAAAATCTACTAGATGTCATTATGGAGAAGGAGACTCTATATGTACAGTTGTCTGTCGGTCTGTCTGTTTGTTTGCTAACTGCTTCCTGACTATTATATGGATACTTTTCCTAAATATGTAAAATAAGCGATAGAATTTTGTCTAACAATATACATTGATGGAAAAAAGAAGTCACAATTACTAACTGAGAAAAGGACTCTATGTTTTTGCTGGCCAACACTGGAAGGTAGGTGGTGGACAAGGCATGCATACTAACTTTCTTCCAGAAGGAACCAACAAGTATTTTTATCTATTTTCTTGAACTATGAGAAGGTCAGTGCTATAGAATCATTGAATTTGTCGTTTTACATGGTCTTTAGTGAAAGAGTCCTGGGGTTCCATAGCACTGAGCCATGGTAGTTAAAGTAGTGCCAAAAAGTATTAATTCTACAGTGTAGATCAGTGGTTCCCAAATCTTTTTGGCCTACCGCCCCTTTTGGCCTACAGCCCCCCTAGATTTTTTAAATTTAATAGCAATAAAACAGAAAGATATATATATTAATGCAGCGGTTCCTCATTTATTTATTTGTTTGTTTGTTTGTTTACTGTATTTGTAACCCACCCTTCTCAACCCCGAGAGGGGGGGGGGCTCAGGGCGGCTTACAAGGCACAATTAGATGCCGGCAACAATACACAATATAAAACACTAATACAACAAGACCCCCAACCATATTTTCGTTGCTACTTCATAAATAATTTTGCTACTCTTACAAATTCTAATGCAAATATCTAATATGCAAGATATATTTTCATTGTTACAAATTGAACATTATCAAAGCATAGTGTTTAATCACAAAAACAATACGTTTGGGGGAGTATGGACGAGGCTTGCTCTCCCTGCGGAAGCCCGGGCTCTACTGCTCCCTCTGCCTCCACTGGCTTTCCCCTGAGCCTCCCACCGTCCCCTTGGATTGCCTCACTGCCCACCAGGGGGTGGTACTGCCCACTTTGAGAGTCAGTGGTGTAGATGGCCCCTTGGCTAGCCTGCACTTCCCCCTCAAGTTTCCATATGAGCCTTCCTCCCTAAAAAAGAGAACTGAGAATGATGAACATGCAGTCCTCATTTCATCTACAACTTACAAATACCGAAATCACTGGACAAAGCCCAGATAAATGCTCAGTTTAAAGGCGGGAGTGTGGAAAGAATACCATCATTCTAATGGATTAAATCCTTGTGCTGGCAAGACTGAAGATCTACAGGTTAAAGCGTGGATGAGCTCCCTCTATCAGCTCCAGCTCTCCATGTGGGAACATGAGAGAAGCCTCCAACAAGGATGATAAAATATCAAAACATCTGGGCATCCCCTGGGCAACGTCCTTGCAGACAGGCAATCCTCTCACACCAGAAGCGATGTGCAATTTCTCAAGTTGCTCCTGACCCACAAAAAAAATCTAAAAGACGAAAGAGCAGCCAGAGATCAAAATAAACAAACCCCCAGCAGACTTGAGTGAAGTTCCCTCTCCACAGCAAACAACTGATTTTGGGCAGCTTCCTGGGAGCCCACAAAAATGGAACACAGGTCTTTGGAAAGGATAAGAACTCTACTACTTGCTGTGCTGATTGAGAAGCCTAGAAACAGACTTTCAATGGGCTAGTCCAACACAGAAAACTAGTCCAACAAGAGAGCATGGTAAACGCTAACAGAAACTTCTGAAAGATACAGTAAATCTAAAAGTTAGCAAACTTTCTGTCTTTTACTGGGAACATGTTGTCAGTCATGTCTGAAACAAGAATGAAAGGGATCTGGATCATCTCCCCCCCCCCCCTCAAGGATGACTAAAACTGTTTAGCCACTACATGCTTTAGCAGTTTGCCCCAAAATGGGGTCTTGTTGGTGGGACAATACTTTTCCCACCTCATAATCTAGTGAGATCCTCTACAAGTGAAAGTGTGTTATATCCTCTTTCAAGTGTCTCATTATGTCCAAAACAATGAGGCAGTTCTTATTCTTGAACCCACCTAATCAGTTCATCAGGAGTGCTCCATTCCTCTCACTTTTTCAAGGACTTACCCTACCCCATATGTAGGAGTTATGTGCAGTGCAGCAGGGCAATCAGTATGACTGTATTCCCCACAGCTTGAATAAAATACTTCCTAAAACTTCACTGTTCCTGTGAGCAGCAGGTTAAGAATTGAATTATTTTCAGTAAAGAAGTGAAGTTGGGCAAGTCAGCTTCAAAGGGAAGCATAGGCAAACCAAGAAAACCCTGTTATAGGTCCACCTTTTGCTCATTGTGTACCAGATATGACGTGAAGGCATAGAACATCAAAAATGCATTCTGTAAAGGTGAAGACATACAGAAGGATGCACAGTCAGTTGTATAACCAATGAAATGAATAAACAAATTTTAGGCCCTCGTATTCTTATAGATTAATTATTAAATAAAGGAAGAGAGACTTGGATAGCCATCATCATAACAAGACTACAGCTAGAAGAAAATTGTAGTGCTTGCTAACAAAACCTATAGTTCTTCATACAGACAGCATATCCTTACATCAGTTATATCTTAATGGCAAAACAACAAAAATGGTTCTCATCGGGTACAGAAAAAATATTAAAATGTTTTAAATTTATTTTCGTTAAACCATAGACTCATTCACACTTCCAGGCAACCTACATAGAGAAGCCAAGGACTCATGCTTAAATGTGTCTAAAGGCATTGTTCATGTGAACATCTCAATAAAAGTCCAGCTATTCAAAAAAGTACAGCTATTACTATGGAAACAGGACCGGTTTTGTTGGTGGTATCAACACGATGCCAGTAAATGACACAAGGACAAGTTGTCATTTTTTTTCCAAAGAGAAGGACTAAATTAAGGGACAGATATTGAGAAATGCAAGTTCTTTCTACCATTAAAATAAAAACATTTTAATGTGGTTTCCTTTAAAAAGTCAATTTTAAACACTGGTTTCAGTAACAATGCATAAATGTTACATGATAATACCGGTTTGCTATGTAATTTCCTCCATTTCCTTTATAACTATTTTGAAGATCCTAACTGAAATGCATGGAAGGGGAAAGGAATTCTACTAAGTAGTTCTTGGCATGTTGATCAAAACTAGATTTTCCAAAGAACATGCTACTCCAGTAGCATTGCCTAGAGTAAGTGACTCGAATTGCTACAGAATTGCAACCAACCATATGTTGTCTATCTACTGGTATTTAAATATTTGTGTACACACTAACTTACATTACAAATTCATGTTATTTTTCAATAGTTGTATTCAGCTGTAACGTCAAAGTATTAGAAGAGAATACATTCATATACTTGCATTTGCAACTCACTATTTTTATCATTATGTACAGATGAAGAGCTACAATTAGTTTTCACTCTTGTTTCACTGAATTTGTTACAGCAACCTTTTACTCCTCTGACCCCCTTTACATCTACACACAGATATTGCGCCCCTTCCCAACATTGATAAATCTAGATAAAATATTTGATTTAGTGTGCATATTTTTGTCCGCACATATTCAGATCTTAACAGTTTATAACAAAATAAAATCATTCAAATTTAGAACAGTTTTATTTAAGTAAGTGAAATACCTAACTTAATACAAAATATTATTACAAGCTGCCTTTGCACAAATACATTTTTTCTGTAACCCCCAGGCCTAATAGAGCACCAAGAGCTGGGTCCATCAAACTTTTACTCAGATCCAAGCTCTATAGTGCCCAATGAAGCTTACTATCAAGTAAACAGCATGCCTTGTCTCCTCTCCAGCACTCTTCTGAGGCAGGCAGAGAGCACTGTGAAGACAAAGCCTCATTTGGTCTCCTTGAGCATTGCCATCCTTTTACACTTTTTTTTGGGCTTTCCTCAGTCATTTCCTCTTTCTCCAGCATAGCAGTGGAAAGTGGGCAACCTCAACATGGTGAGTCAAGCATTGGTAGGCTGGACTTCCCTGACTGCCACCATGATGTTTGTTTACTTTCAGTTAATGCAAGAAGAAGGCATAGGGGAAAAAAGGAGGAGATGAAGGAGGAGGTGGAGGGAAGATATTCTCTTATCTGGTCCATGGTAGGAAACAAAGAGTCAAGCAGGCAGCAAAAAAATGGGGATGCTGCAGCTACAGGTAAGGAGAGATCTGGAAAAAAAGATTGTATCTTCTCTTGAGCAACTATTTTAAATCTCCAGATCAGCATTCTTGCTTAGGTAAACTCTACACCGGTATGTGTAAATTAACTACAATTTGTATTGTTTTGGTTTTAATGATAAACCATGGCTAATTTGAAACAGAATGCAAGTGCTTGTTTTCAAAACTGTCCTAGAAATCCCCCATTTCTAGGACAGTTTTGAAAACAAGCACTTGCATTCTGTTTCATAAGCCAGACACATGTCCAGTTTATTCCTGAAGTACTAAAACTATAGGAACACTATACAAATGTTTAGGTTTCATTCCAAATAAAGACAATGTATACTGTGATATAGTACATCTTCACAATTTTTATTTATAGGTAAAAGCTTCCTTTCCATGTTGCTCAAAATTACATGTTTAATATTTGTAATATATTCTGATCTTTTTCCTTTTGAAATAATTTAATATAAAAAATACCATGAGCTTATGTAAATGGGATGATTATCTCTTTATGCTTAATACTTGGCAAATCATCTGCAATTTGTTTTGTAAGATGATGCATTGTGATTTTCAAAGCATTTGATGTGTGTGTCTTCCACATATTTTCTTGTCCCTGCTGGCTAATAAAATAAACACCAAGTAATTAAACCTATAGGTAGATTTCGTTTACCTAACACCAACTTTATATAATGATTACTTCAATTAAGCATTCATGCTAAACAAACAAAGCTTGCTTTAACAACCCAGTATTCCATACAGCTTGATATTTATACAACGCATTTGGTACATAGAGAGCTTAACCCTTCGCTTTCAGGAGTCATGATTTCCTGACACATCGCTCCCAATGCAAAATGTGAAAGTACTAACAACAGAGAAAACAAAGCTTCTGGCATTAATAGGCCATGGTTTTCTATATTAACTTCTATAGCTAAATACATGTATCAAAGGAAGGACACTGATCCAGATATAGTAAAGTAAAAAACTGATAATATAAAACCTATATTTTTAAAAGAAAAATTTACAGATCATGGGGGGAAATCCAAACAGTTGTTACTCATCTTGCACTAGGATGGAAATGAAGACAGAAATTAAGATTATAGCTAGATCTAGAAATGGTTGTGTGTAAAATACAGAGCCTACCAGAATCTGGAATGAGCAAAAAGGAAGCCAGTTTTGTAGATGACACCCAGTTATTTTGGACAGAGTAATCCCAAGAAGGAAAGTAAAAATATAGTATCTGAACTGGTATCTGAACTGATGGTATCTAAAGTGACTTACTAAACAGGAAAATGATTGGTATCTGAAACAAATACCAAAAAGACACATCAACACACTGTGGAGCAGCAATGAAAAAATTAGGAAAGAATTTGAAATAAATCCTACAATTATTGTAATGAATTTGTGTGAATATACTGGGCAGCCTTGTTTGGAATATGAAGCATCATTCTAATCTACCTTACCTTTAAAAAGAAAAGCAAGAAAAGGTACACATAGAGTTGGCAGAACCATATGATAAAGCTAGAAGTATTAGTTAACTGTTCCAGGAAGGGAACAGAGGGAAAAACAGTATATCTAAATTTCAAATATCTTCTCAGAAGATTGTTGCTATCAAGCATTTAGTAAGGAAAGATTAGAGGCCTAAATATACAGTGTGGAATAGCCATTGTTGTGATCACAGGAAGCCGTCTTACCACTTTATCACATTGGGGCTTTAACACAAGCAGCCCTGTTCTTTTGTTGCCTCCAGAATATGGTTTGGGAAGGCGAGGACTTCTGTAGCAGAGTATTCAAAAGGCCCCAAAACTACATTTCCTAGAATTCTGTAGGCAGCAGAAGAACAAGGCTGCCCGTGTCAATGATCCAGTGTGATAATGTTGTTAGACCATGTCACACCATTCGTGGGCTACAATGACTGGTAATGGATTTCATGTTGGCTTCTTTTTCAACTTTACTTGGGATACCAGGAATTGAAACAAGGGCCTTCTGCATGTAAACTATATGCTGTACTATGGAGACACAATTAACTTACTTTAATAGCAGATTCATTTTTTTATTCTCACCTTCATCAAATTTAAATAATGTGGGCCTACCTCCTGATATGCACCACTCATACACTATATTAATCCTAAGTGAATTTCTTTTAAAATCAGGATATCCTTACTTTTTATATCATGTATTTTAAACACTCACCAAATTGAGGGTGCTGGTAGAAAATTCTCCACTGAAATAAATACTAGTTTTTTTCACACACAATTCAGTGGAGTTTAAAATATGTCTGAGTTTAACAGAAGAAATGAAACTTTCATACATATTGGGTGATTCTGTATTCAGAGAATTCAAAGCTTAACTTTAGGTTTCATGTAAATGTTTTACAATTAAGTTCTAAATGTAACATGAAGCCTTAACCCATGACAGCAATTTCATTTATTGCTACTATTTTACTATTAACATTGCTGTACTAGATTGTAATGGGAACCATTCATCTTCCAAAACATTTATCTTGAGTCTAAGTAAAGATATAGATTAGTTAATGAACATCACAAACATGATGTTTTCAAAAAACAACAACAATGGTGTTCTCCTAGAAATATCTTCGGGTTTTGCTTGAAGCATGTATCTTTGGGGAAAAAACACAGAAAAAGTTCCTAGCATTGTTATGTTACCCCAATGTCTTTCAAGATGTAAAGTAACATTTCTCTTGAGGTCTTTTTCAACTAATGGATTTGCCAATATAATCAAGGCCCATTACATGCTAGAAAATAACAAAACTATGTATAAAATGGAACTCGCAATAAAATAAATACCACATTTATATAAATCAGCCCTCCTTTTAAATCAAACTATGGTACACTCTGGAGATGTGAAGGCAAACATTACCTAATGCTCCCCATTTACTTGCTGATGTGTGAGCCAGGTATAACATTTTATTAGGGTTTTTTTTATTAGACATATAATGCAGTTCCACTCTGTCTCCATTTGCCAGATCAGTCAATTGTGCCAAAACAGAGGAAATTAGAAACACATTAATGTGAAACTTTAAAGATTCTGATGGACTAGTTTATTTCGGTAGACAACTGAATATTAAATATTTTCTTCTAAATAAGTCCCACTGAGTTCAGTGTATCTTATTAACATATTAAAACTTTTAACTATACAATCTATGCACCTTTACTCAGATTCACTAAATAAACACTAAGTCTGTAGTATGTGTGCTTAGGACTGCAAGATAGTAACAACTGGGCAGTTAACTTTTTAAAAAACCACTCTATCAACACTGGTTCAAACAAAACTTTTGACACAAGACAACTTAAAATTCTGCACTGACCTGTTAATTTGGCCAAGTACAAACTACAGAACATTGGATGTACATTTCTACTCCCGCCATGCCTCCCCCCTCCAAAAAAAAAGGACACAAGTCTTTGTATTATTACTTGATGTCAGAAATACAAAAACAAAAACCAAGGTCCTCTGTATATATAATTTAATATTTTAAAAAAATTGAACTGGGTCATCTGGGTCCACACTGCCATATAATCCAATTCAATTTGGATTTTATACAGCTGTGTGGAAGCACGTTGCCCTTTTCTCTTCCTCCTGCTTCACAGTAATAAGGAAGGCAACAGAAGCCTTTTTAAAAATCTTAACTATCCTTAGTGGAAACAAGCTAGCTTGATAGTGGAAATATGCCAGCTTCTTAATCCATAATGTGACAATGATGTTTTGTGGGGGTTTTTTTAATCAACCTTCAAGTTTAACCATGGTTTGTTGAGTCCAGATGAAATTAAGTACAAATCTGCAATTAATAAAAAAAATAAGTTATTATTTTCCCTACAGATGGAAAAAGAAATAGGGTGCATGAGCTCCAGGCTCACTGAAGTTCATTCTAGTTACAATAAGCCATGGTTTGTCATTTAAACACTGGTTTTTAATTCAACCTTCTTTGTTATCCTGGGATAACATCCAAATTCCATTCTAACTTCTTGTTTCCTCACGGACAATAAATAAATAAATAAGAAGTTGAACGTAGACCACTCTGAATGCTACGGTTTTCTGTGTATTGCAGGTGCAACACTGGCAAAATTAGGGACTCTTTACTCACATCTTTCATCCTGAAACAACAGCAAGGCTATCATCTCCGGTTGAGAGTTCAGAGGTCCATAGAGCAACACAGTGATCTGTGAATGACCCAAGATAATCAGGAACCGAGCTTCCACATATCTATGGAACCACTGGAGTAGGGTGGTACTTCACCTAGCATAAGTGTGAATTGATACACCCAGGGCTCTGAACCCTTATCCCTACCCACTCCTACCACAGAAGAGTGATATACCCCACTGAAATTGAATCAAAACTATTAATAGATAGAGACAAACATCCTTTATCCTATGAGCAAATTTCATGATGCAATGAAAAAGGATTATCTTGTTCATTTACACTGTCCTCACTCCTCCTTTGAGGCATCATACAACCAAGGGTAGCATATTGATATTTGGATCATTCATGTGACTATTCCAGATATGAGACACAGGTAGCACCAAAGAAGATTAATGGTTCTGAAACCAAGAGTAATAATGGTGCCAAAGAAAACCGGAGAAGTGAATATTTGCACGTGTTTTTGAAGGTGTGTGACTGCATGGAAATAAACACTGCCAAGATTGCTCATTTCACTCCAAATCTGAACCTGGAAAATGTTTATTCTTCCCTAGTAAATATGTTACTTTTTTGTCTCTATTTAGGAAGGTGGGGTCCCACATAGAATCTGTCAAATTATTTCTGCATAATAGCATTCCATGTGGCAATGGTAATCATGAAAACAACTTTTCATGTAATGCAATCCAATGGCATGGGAAGCCCCATACCACTAGCATTAGCCATCTGAACTGTAAGGCATGGCCATACAGAGTCTCCTGGCAATTAGGATTGATCCCAGGGTTAGCAAATTCAACCATTTCAAATGCCACATGAAGCACAGTCAGACAGAAACAGCTTTTGGCAGCCTGCATGTAGAGTTTGTAACATTCCTGTCCTGCTCTGGTTTAATGAAAATAAATCCCAGAATATATTCAGATGTTTGTATAGAAACTGTAGTATCACAATGAAACCATTCTATGTACTTATGAAAAAAACTAAGGAAACCGCAAGGCTGTATTGCAAAAGTAACACTATTTGTATTCCCAGAAACACATTATATGTACACTTTAGGAACTTTTAAAATATCGGCCATGAAATATTCAAAATTTGGTTCAAGACAAGTCAAAACTAGTTCTTTTCAGCAGTTGCCTATTTTGTATTACCTTTTCTAAAACGTTTACAAACAAATGTTTAAAACTCAAGAATCCAATTTTTGTATCCAATTTTGGGTACAAAAGATTTTACATGAATACACTCCACACATTTTCTGTTAAACATTATGATTACAATACACGATAAACATTATGATTACAACACATAATAAAATCCTTTGTTTTAGACTTTAAGACAATAATGAGACTGGGAATTCCTTCACAGACAACTAATACAACAAAACCCACTGTCCTAATAGCAGGAGGTTGTTTGTGTATTCAGATAACTGTTCTGAAAGCTTTCCAACTCTTGAAAATCTTTCACTTGGTTATAATCTATCTAAAGAAGAGAGTGCACAAGAATGCACACAAATGTGTCCAGTTATCTGCTGAAAACATCTTTCTGTAACAGCACTTAGAAATCTCTGCAACCTTTTAAGCCACTTCAAGCTATTATAAAATTCTTTTTCTCAATTAATTAAAATACCGAATGGTAAGACAAAATATTTGATAGGCAAGAAGGTATCAACATGCAATTGTGTACGTTTTAGGAATCCACGAGTGCTCTCCTGTTTCAGATGTAAAGATGTTTTACTAACCTGTAGTGGTCTCTGTTTATCACTGCTCTTAGGAGATTTCAACCCACTTGTCTGTTGTTGTAAAAGCAGCTGTCTGGCTGCCTGCAATGCCTGAAAGTAGAAACAACATGGAAATAAGCATTTAAAATGTTTCACTAAAAATGTGACAGCTTGCAACTTACCCAGTGTATAATGTTCAAGCAACATTTGGCCTCTCCTACATCACTTGACTACATCAGACTTTACATCTTCTTTAATATACACCAAGAAAAATCCTCAGAAAATACTTCTGCCAGGTATTGTGGAAAAATATATAGTGTAACAAATCCTCAAGGAAATAGTATTAATTTATATAAAGTGCTTGAAGAGGAAAAATCATAAACCGCATCAATAGCCTCATCTCCACAAGGAACTTGTCTGCAGCTAAAATGCTCACACCCTTGTAAATCATCATTCAATTTGCATTTTCATATTACAGTTTTAAGCAAAAGCAGTAGACTTCAAGTGTTACCGGAAGCTGTAATTAAATTTGACAAATCAACATCAGATTATCTTGAAAGTGAATTAATAAGGATATTCATTGAAGATTAAAAATACTTTTTTTGTACTTATAATTCAAGGGGAAACCTCTCGTTTGACAAAATAAAGTGGAGTTTTAATGCCAAATAAAATTAAGTGGCTTTCATTTGCATTCTTAGTAAACTCCGAGAACAAAGAAACCACTACTTAGCCAATCAGCTTAGCCTCTATGGGTGATAGCATTGCAATCAAAATATAGCATTAAAAATTTTTTCATCCAAATGAAACAAAATATCACAATAACTGTACAGAGAGACATCAATTATTTAAAAAAACTAACTTTAAAAATATGGTCTAAAAGTGAGAAACAAGTAGTACAGATCAGAAAAAAGGTGTTTGGTTTTAAAACAAAACTAACCATATTTCAAAACTGACCACAAGGCACTCTAAATATTACTTAAGTTGTTCTTCTACTCCATACAAATTTCAGTGAGTTTGAACTTTTTGATGTGAAATTGCTAAACTATATCGTATATATTCTGCAGAATTTTAAAATATGGAAAAAGCTATCCACAAGGCAGAGGACTTACAATCCAACTATATTCACTCTAAAAATTACCATCAAGTTGATAAAGAAAGGTATAGTTTTTATTAGAGTCAAATGAGCTGGTTTTTAAGGTAGTTTCCAGTATCCATGACAACAGTTGCTTTGACAAGATGTGCATATGGCATTACACTGCCAGCTGGTGTGAACAATGTTTGAACTACTGCATTGAGATGCTGAGCAAACAGAAAAAGTTGCCACGTCTTAACCCTCAGGGAAAGCAGTCATCCCCTGATCAATTATGAAAAGACAGAGAGAGGGCTGCTACAGTCTGGCTCCATGCAAGTTTTCAGAGAAGGCAGGCAGACACAGCAAACCAAAGTAAACAAACTGCATGCGCTATCACCAGCTCCTAAGAACACAGATTTGTCTCCTTGTAAAAGCCACTACTACAACTCTGAAGTACATACTTTCCACGTTAGGTACAAAGATACCTGCAATGACTCCAGCCCCCCTTTTCTCTTTTGTTTTCCAATTCTCAAGTAACTGCAAGTCAGCACGAGCAATACAAAGTGGCAAAATTCTGAATTATAGGTGAGATATCAAGTTTTGTTTAAATCCTCAAGCCTACCAGAAGGGACACTTTAGCACTCCAGAGCCAGCTTTTCAGCAGAAGTAACACAAAACTAGATGTACATTGTAGGCATTTTATGACACTGTCATCTCAAGAGTCTGTCTCTGGGACTCCGCCATCTGTCATGTACAGGATTCTTTTTTTCATTGGCAAAAACAGCTGGGAGAAAAATTATCCCAACAGATCTATTCTATTTTGGGGCACTTCTTTGTCCCACACAATGTAGCGTATAGAAGCAAAAAAGATTCCCTGCTATTTTGTGAGTGAAACATGATGAAGAGAAGTGAGTGAAACTGCACACATGATAAACACTCATATACTTTCTTAAAGATGGCGTTGTAACACAAATGCTTTCTAGAAAGAACCAAGCACAGAAATGGTGTCATAGGTTGCAAAACTTGAGGAACCTAATGCAAACATCTACTATACAGTAACCAGAACACCAAAGGCCAAAAAGGAATGCAAATAGAAAACCTTGGGCTGAAAACCTTGCTCCTCACACACAAAAATACTACCACATAACAGGCTAAATTTTGTTTTCAGTCCAGACTAGAGTTGAACCATTTGAATTTATGGGATTTACCTACATGTTGACTCATCCTTACAATTGATTGAATGAGTCTATTCTATTTGGGGCTATCCATTTAGATCATTTTTGCTTATTTATACAAATAAAAATGTGGACTCAACTTGAATCTGATGCTGTCCTCACTATACATGGAAACTTCTAATGAGTAACCTGGGTTTTACATCTTTAACGACTTTTCTTTGTTTTAGGTGAAGTCAGGAGATATTTCAAAATTTGCAGGAAAAGCCAGCATCTGTGGGCTAGTCCGTTTCATCCATCACCCTTTCCCTGTGCTGATCAGTGCAAGGGAATGGAATGATTCATCCCTGTATTGCTGCTGCTGTTGTGTTCAAGCCACAGAAATCTGTGTGAGCACTTGGGCATTCTGCTTATGTCAAAAATAGGGCACCCATGCGATCAGCCAGAAGGACAGTCACTTTTCTCCCTACTTTCACTTTGTACGTGAGCCCTGTTATTACATCAGCAGATGATTTCACAGAACTCTGTGGCTGGTGGGAGCAGCAGTGGCAACACAGAGGGCAAGAGGATGGCCCAGAAGAGTTGATGCGGTCTTGGCCAGGCTGAATCATTTGGATGCCAAGGTACAGCAAATACATTTGTCCTTTAAAGTGCAAATATTTTAAGAAAAAGGTCTCTTATTTAATGGTAACTACCTGAATATATCAATAAGTTTATCATACAGGGAAGATAAAAGCAAGCACACAGAAGCAGAACACCAAATCATTTGTGAAAATTTAACCAAGAAGGAAACATCACTGGGATAAATTCTTAGGCTGCATATTACAGATGCCTGTATTGTTTCCCCTCATTATGGCTGGAGGTTTCCAAACTACTTCTAAATAAACATATCAACAGTTGTTGAGGTTTTTTAATCAACACAATTGTTGGCACTAGTTGAACATATATTCGTTCATTTACACCACACAAGAGAGAGCACATATACTCATGTATAAGTCACAGTTGACATGTTTAAATCAAGTGCAAGTCTGGAAGGCGAAATTGTGGATTTTGATATGACCTGTGGACAAGATGAGGGTCATTCTGCAAAGAGGGGAAAGTATCAATGCCAAATCAGGGGGCCTCATGGCCCTGACTACTGCAATTTTCTCATCCAGGTATTCAAAAAAGCCAGCGGGGGCACCACAGTGGATCGAGTAACAGAGGATGGTGCTTCTTTTAGATTCTCCTGAGATAGACTAAACACTTTCACAAGCCAGAGAAGCATATGGATTTTTTTTACAAGAGTGAAGATATTTTTTACAAGAGTTAAGATAGAATACTTACACTGATTCGTAGATAGGTTGACCCAGGTTTTTTAGGTTGATTTCTTTTGACTTTTTGACTTTTTTAGATTTATACATGAATGATGTGTGGGTTTTTTTTGTCATTTCCTGGTATAATGGGAGCAATGTATCTTTAAAAAAAATCAGTTCTAGAATTCGTATGAAAGCTTATTTAATCTATAAAACAATTAGCTAAAATTGGCAAAACTGCAAGTGGCAGCACTTTCCTCTAGTTTTAGTTAACTGACACAATATATTGTGATTGATTCAAATGAGCAGCAGGCTAGTGGTTATTGAGATGGAAAAATATATCCATTTTTTAAAAGGTTTCTTTTAAATTAAATAGTATTTTTATTAACAGAATAATCTGATTCAAAAACTATTGAAAATGTAACAGCTTTAAAAAAAAACCTCTTAAGGATTTAGATTAAAGTTATAACTCTCACAAGAAAGAGGTATTCATTCCTACTCTGAATTTGTGCAAATACTTGCAAATACTTGCATTGTTTTACAAAATGTTATGGGCAATACTACCATTAATTGCTTCACCTGTAAGCTAAATACACATAGACTAAATCTGGCAGTTTCAAGTATACGGTGATAAGGAATAATTAATTTAAACTGAGGTTTGTTAAGTTTACGAAACACAGTCATTGGGATTGGAGAGATACTGGGACTATGCATATGCACAGCATACCATAATACCAATTACACGTACAATTGAAATGCTCCATTGTTGGGGTTTTTTTCTTTTTAAAAAGGCCAAATAAGTGATGCCATCTGAAGAAATCTAATAGTACTGCAGCTGAAAATTAATAATGTACACAGATTACTTTCTTCAATTTAAAATACATGTTGTTTGCTCCTTCTTTTGTATTTTCTTCCTAAATGGAAACAGATGTCACTCATATTGTTCTGTTAAAAACAGGAATGTTTAACCTATCCGCCTGTTGCATTTGAGACGTTAAAATGAAAAATGACATCTATGGCCATTAATATCTTCAATGTATAAACAGCACAGCGTGACACATTCTTGAGAGCTGAAGGCTACAAAATCTCTCTGAAACATAAATAACAAAGCACTCAGAATCATATTTGATGTTGATATTCATCTCTGCTGCCTGGGCTTCTTATGAAAATAGATGCAGCCCAAATGGATCTCCTATAATTGGTTTCAGATAGCGGGGTCAGAAGAAATATGATACAAGAAACTATTACATGGAACAGGCGAAACAAGAATGTTTATACAAGCACTACCCTGTTAAACTGACAATGGGCGTACACTTTGCAGATAACCAGGAGAGGGAGGGGGAAAACTTGTCACAAGAGATTATTTTTATTCCCCATTTTGTTATGGAATATTTTAACTTTTTCTACATAATGTAAAATAAGCTCCTTGAAACGAGAATAATGCAAGTTTTCTTAAACTACTTGGAAACAGTGAACAGAACACTACCAAATTAAACATCTACGTGAGCTGAAAAATACCCAGAAAACCCAGTAATAGTCAAATCTAATTGCAAAAGGGGAATTTTATTTGGGGGGGCGGGGTATAGAAAGAAATGATGAGTACTCTGAACTGATGCACCTTGTGGTCCTATCTAACAAACTATTGTGTACTCTGGCCACCAAACAGCTGATCTACACCTAGAAGGTGGAAGAGTTTATGCAGGAAGAGCTTGAGACAATTTTTTAGGTCTAACTGGAAATATTGGGGACTACATTTGGAATTAATAGATTACTGCAACATACTCTACATGGGGCTGCCTTTGAAGACAGTTCGTAAATTACAATTAGTCCAATGGGCGGCAGCCAGATTAGTAACTGGAGCTACAGTACATACAGGGAGTATACCACCCCCTGTTGTGTCAGCTCCACTGGCTCCCTGTCCATTTCCGAGCTCAATTCAAAGTGCTGGTTTTGACCTTTAAAGCTCTATAAGGTTCTGGCCCAGGTTACTTGTCTGAACGCATCAGCCTCTACGTCCCACTTCATAATTTAAGATCATCCGGGGAGGCCCTGCTCTCACTCCCGCCAACTTCTCAAACGCGGTTGGTGGGGACGAGAGAGAGGGCCTTCTAGGTGGTGGCTCCCCATCTGTGGAACGCGCTTCCAAGCGACATACGATCAACACCATCCCTCCTGGAATTCAGGAAAAAAGTGAAATCTTTGCTGTGGGACCAAGCGTTTGCACATTAGCACAATTCAGCACTTTGGACTGGATTTGTAACAGCAAGTTGATGAATATGGCTCAATGCTCCTGTTATGGATGAAATACTGTTTTTAACTTAAGAGAATGTGTATGATGTGTTAATGTTAATTGTATTTTAATGTGTTTTAATGCTGTATGTTTTTGGTTTTATATTGTATTTATTATATTGGCATCGAATTGTGCCTTTTGTTAGGCTGCTCTGAGTCCCCCCTCGGGGGTAGAGAAGAGCGGGGTAGAAATGTTGGAAATAATAATAAACAATAACTATAAATATGGAATATATGAACTGTGCCACTAAGTTATTAACACCAGTAAACGGAACCTCGGAAGCATAATGGGAAAGTTCTAATACACTAAGAACTTTGGATAAGATAAAAATGACTAAAGAGCAGAATTAGCAATTGCAAATAACACAAAACACATAATTTAGCATAAACATATCTCTATGAATGTTAGCATGGTTAAACATAAAAATATCATTAAGGCCATAAAAGACCACTTAAAATATGAAGATTTTACTGAACGAATTCAGAAAAACCATTACAAAATAAACAAACTATGGCAAACAAACATGGTTGTGAGTAAAAGCAAACTTAGCAGCAATATAGTGAGAGATGAGAAACAATGCAAAGAGGGGAAGGATAGTGGTGGAAAAATGTGGGTTAAGCAGGAAAAGATAAGAGAAGAGCAGACAAAATGGTAACAGGGTTGGAATACATTCGTTACAAGGAAAATCGAATGTGTGGGTTGGACGGCTTCAGTTCATGAAGGAAGAGCTTGAGAGAATTTTATGAAACTATGGAAAGTGTGATCAAAATCTGTAGAAATACAGTCATCCAAAGAATTTGAATAGGTGTAAATTCAAAACAGACAAATGGAAACAATTATTTCACGCATCATGTGGGACTTAATTTCCTTCTCCACTGCCATCCCCTCTTTTCCTTGTGTCTCCTGACTTTTTAGATCATCAGTCTGAATGCAAGAATCAGTCAAAGTAATTATTTATAAGCTGTTCTAGAAGCCGTTTTGGCTGAAGAGCGTGGTAGAAATACTTTAAATAATAAATAAAAAATATGGAATTTACTGCCACATGTTATAGTTATGTCCAATAGCTAGGATGCTTCAAAAAAAGATTTTTTTCTTTTTTAAAAATGATAAGGTTATCAATGGCTATGAAGTCTGAAAAGTCTCCAGGTTCAGAGGTAGAACATCTTTGAATCACACCTGGTAAAACCTCCTTCTTTGAGCTATTGCTCCCAGACGCATGATATCATTGGAGACATGGAAGTAAGAAGCTACCTTTGACAAGAGAGTGGTCTGGGAGCAAAGTAACATTATTTATTCATTTACTTTATTTATATTCTGCTCTTCTCACCCCGAAGGGGACTCAGAGCGGATTACAGGTACACATACTTAGCAGACAATCCCTGCCATTTCCACATATACAACATATAGACGAACAGAGGCAAACTCTGGCCACCAGGGGGAGCTGACAGACTCCTCATCTCTCAGCATTCCCAGCGTCCCTTGTTGTTCCTTCCGCATTCCTCAGCGTTCCTGGAGTTCTTTAATGGTATCATAATTCAGTCAAAAATTGCCTCCCCACTTAATGTGATACCTTTATCTCCTACTTAACAGATGCAACTGTCCTTCGGGCTGCAAAGGTCAACAGCAGGCTACACTTAAAGGTCGAGCACCCACCTCGACCTGGGCAAGCCTTGAACTCATGACCTACTGGTCAGAGAAATCTTATGCAGCTGACACTTAGCCAGCTGTGCCACATTCCCGGTGTATTGAAGAAGATGTGAAACACAGTGCAGGGCAGCTATCTTTTACACATGCATTGTCAATGTAACTTTAACTAGGAAGTCTCACTTTATGGTAACTAGTCTAATACACTGCTTCTTAAACTGTGGGTTCCAACCCCAAATGGCTTCCCCTTAGCTCAGTGTTTGGATCCAAGAAATTTGGCAACATTAAAAGTTTTCTCAACCTCGTCTACTGGCTGTTTTAGACATTTAAACAAATCTATTCTAGGGTGTTTACAGTGGCCTTTGCAGAGAATGCTTCAGTTGTACTTTATAAAATTGAAAATCAGCCTGTTTAGCAAGCTTTGGAAATGCTAGTTTTCTATCAGTAAAAGTTTGATTTTTATACCTATTTTTTATATTTATATTTCGGGGTCACGTAAACATTTACCAGGCAAAAAGGGGCCCTGAATGGAAAAATGTAAGAAACCCTGGTCTAATATCACACATAGATGAGATTTTGAAAGGCTTGGCCTTATGATATGACAGTACCAGTCTAAAATCTTCCAAGAATGTACTAAGCCTGCACTTTCACAGTAGTTACAAAGTCAGATAGTCAGATAGGGGACTCAGGGTGGCTTACAAGAGACAACGCCCGATAACACGTAGTAAAATAACACAAAGCAAATAAAACAATATGATCAATATAACTCACACATAAGCAATATCAGACAATTTAAAACCATGGCCGGGCCAGATGTAATATATTAAACATTTAAAATAAATAAGCACTGGACATAAACAGAGGTAGAATGTATGTAGCAGGAGGGTTTTAGAGGATAATGTGGGGCAATCAACCCAACAGGTAGTTAAAGAGCTACTGAGGATATTTTGCAAAGAATTGGTCAGAGCAGAACGTTGTTTACTTATTCAGGGAAGGCATATTGGAACAGGATGGTAATCATGCAGTAAAGGCCCACATCATGGTCTTGTTTTGAAGATGACTCATAATCACTGGTGTTATGGGCATTGATCACAATGTCTAGGGTCTTAGAATTTATTGTGTGTGTGTGTGTGTCAGGAGCGACTTGAGAAACTGCTAGTCACTTCTGGTGTGCGAGAATTGGCCGTCTGCAAGGACATTGCCCATAGAATGCCCAGATGTTTTGATGCTTTACCATCCTTGTGGGAGGCTTCTCTCATGTCCCTACATGGGGAGCTGGAGCTAACAGAGGGAGCTCATCTGCACTCTCCCCTGATTCGAACCTCCGATCTGTCGGTCTGCAGTCCTCCCGGCACAAAGATTTAACCCATTGTGCCACGGGGGCTCCTGGGTCTTAGAATAATTTGCAATGACATATTTGGATTTTGTCACTCATTCTACAAGTAATGCCTCCTACAAAATAAATAACATAGTTAAACAATCATTGCATAGATTATTCACAAGGTACTCACTTATAGAAAAACTGGATTAAATTCAACAAAACAAAGTAAAAGCTCAACAAAATGTCAACATGGTATATTACAGTGATATAGAGCAGATTTTAAGGTTGTTTTTTTAAAAAAAAGAATACAAATTATTCATGAAGGAATTACATGAAAGATGTACGGTACATGCTAATGTAGTTTTTGCATCTTTAGGGACTATCTATTGAGAACTGCATAGGGTGGATGATGCAGGGCACTTTTTGTGTTCATCCACCTCAAATATGCAAATAGGCATTTTTTGTGAATTAATACTTTATGAAAAAATGCTGATTATTAAATTTCAGGAAAGTTCCATCAGCATGGTCATAAATAACTGCGTCAGTACAACACACTGCTTATACTGCAATGTTTCACCAAGTTTTGAAAATTTTACGACCATTTATTTTGCATACACAATCCACCTCACTGGCGAAGTCTACATGGATAGATGATGGCTGAAAGTCTACTTCACTACTCATTGTCTTTCATTGTGCAAAATGCTTTAACATCTTTAATTTGTATTCTTAACAATTATATGAGATAGGTTCCAAATTGATAGCAAGGCTGAGCAATGTGGTCTTAAATTGGAAACCATTTTAACTAGTTCTAAATGGTCCTATATCAAGTGTCAAATTGTTTAATATGCTTTTAGACTGTTTAAATCATTTCTACAGTTTTAAATGGTTTTTACAGATATTGTTGTACACTGCTCCAAGATTCTTGGATATATGGTAGGAGATAAATATTTGCATAGAGAAACAAGCAAGGGCACTTCTAAAACATAGTATAAATCTATATATTTTATGTATATGCATATGTATCGTGTGTGTGTGTGTGTGTGCGTGTGTAAAATATCTGAGTGTATATGTGCCCAATTCACTTGTCGGTGACCTCATTAATTTAATACTTTTTTCTTAGGCAAAGAATATCTAGAAGTGGATTTGCCCGTTCCTTTTTCTGAAATATATCCTATAGCACAGTGGTTCCCAAACTTTTTGGCCTACTGCCCCCTTTCCAGAAATTTTTTTACTCACCGCCCATTTTTTTTAAAAAATGTAATAGCAATTAAACAGAAAGATATATGTATTAAAGCAGTAGTTCTCAACCTTTCTAATGCCGTGAGCCCTAAATAAGGTTCCTCATGTTGTGGTGACCCCCAACCATATTTTCGTTGCTACTTCATCAATAATTTTGCTACTCTTATACATTCTAATGCAAATATCTAATATGCAGGATTTTTATTATGTTTCAATTGAACATAATTGAAGCATAGTGATTAATCACAAAAACAATATGTTTGAGGGAGTATGGACAATGGATGATGGGATTTGCAGTACCTTCGACCAACTCAGCTCTGACTTCCACAGTTGAGACCCCATGAATTACAGACCTGGACCAAACTTGGCACACAGAACCCCCAGGACCAACAGAAAATACTGGAGGGGTTTGGGATGAATTGACAGTGATTTAGGGGAGATGTAGTTCACCTACATTTGGAGAGCACTCTGAACCCAAACAACCCTGGATCTGGACCAAATTTGGCACAAATACTCAATATGCCCAAATTTGAATACTGGTGGGGTTGGGGGGGATTGATTTTGTCATTTGGGAGTTGCAGTTGCTGGGATTTATAGTTCACCTACAATCAAAGAGCATTTTGAACTCCCAACAGCAATGGAATTGAACTAAACTTGAGCAATAGAGAATACTTGACCTTAGAAATTGGGAGCTGCTTGTATTTTCCTTCGTGCAATGGCCATCTCCCATGAGGTGCCTGCAAATGCCGCAGCAACTCAGGGGGCGTTTGCAGATGCAGAGGCTTTCCTTTTCCGCTGGACCAACTGGCAGGCACACACTTGCAAGCGAACAACTGTCTCAGCCTGCCAGTTGGAATCCCTGGGCAGGCGTTGCTTGGAAACCACAGCGCGCGTGCCCTTCCTCTCCTCAACTCCACCCATGGTGCAGTCCCGTATTGTCCCTTCCTTCCAAGGGACCCGTTACAGGACTGAGCCGTGGGTGAAGTTGAGGAGAGGATGGGGGCATGCGCTGCGGTTTCCAGGCAGCGCCTGCACAGGATTTCCAATTGGCAGGCGCACACTCGCACACTTGTGAGTTGGAATCCCGCCACTACCCCCTTACAGGGCATCAGTGCCCCCCAAATTCTCCTGAGCCTCCCACCGCCCACTAGGGGGCAGTACCGCCCACTTTGGGAACCATGGCTATAGCACTTATTGTATATACCCATGTGTAAGTTACCCTCATATATAAGTTGAGAGCATGTTTTGAGGCCACAATTAAAGTTTTTGTATGACCAGTGTAGGGTCACTCTGTGGAGAATGGAAAGCACCTATGCTAACTCAGGGGGCCAGCTGTCCCTGGACACAGTCATCATTTACCCACCCAGATATATAAAAAGTACCAAAGTGGTGCCATAGGAGAGAGAGAGTAGAGGAGACTGGTGCTTCTTTTAGGTTATCCCAGAACTAAGCTCTTACTCTTTGCTACTCTACTTTTTGATAAGCATTAAAGTACAGTACTCACATTGGATAAGTCAACCCAGGATTTTTGGGTTGGTATTTTTACTAAAATATTGACACTTATACATGAGTATTTAATGTATTATTCATTGGTCATCTCCTATCCAAGTGCTAATAAGTTTAACCCTGCTTATCTGCAGAGATCAGAGGAGATGTGGAGCCTTTACAGTCTCTTCTCTCTCTCTCTCTCTCTCTCTCTCTCTCTCTCTCTCTCTCTGTGTGTGTGTGTGTGTGTGTGTGTGTGTATATATATATATATATATATAATAAAATAAATATAAAATAGAATAGACATTTACTTGAATCATACATTAAACATAGATGGTTGTGATGGAAGATATTAAATGGCCTGGAAATGAATGTATATATGATTACACAACATCCCAAGCTCACAGAACCATTCAATGAATAAGCATTTGCAGGTCATTTTAGCAAGGAATGTCTAAATACCTGCATATCCTACTGAGCTTTGATTTCATTCACCATTACATTTTAACTAAACAGAAAAAGTAATACTAATAAACAGATGAATGCATCATGAAGTTTCATAATGCTGTTTAATAAAAAGAAATTAATCACATAATTGTCATAAACCTATTTTCAAACAGCAATCTATCAGAGGGAAATTATGCATCTGTAGTTATTGACCTTTCATTTCAGCATGACTGATACATAATTAGACTAGTTTTGTGAAAAATAATAGTTAATTACCAGAACATTTTTTACTTTAATTGTTTGAGGGTTTTTTTTACATTTAGTATTTTTCTCTTGTTCTCTCTCAATGTGAGGATGTTAATGCATACATAATCCAGTAACAATATATCTTGTAGAGTGGTAGAGTGGCTTTCTGTTTTTTAAAAGAACTATACTTCCTAAATTTTCTGTTTCTATTCATGCTCCAAAGGATTTTTAAAACTGGGAGTGGGTTGTAGATTACAGAGTGTTTACAGTTCACCTCCTCGCTATCTTATTATTATAATATTTATTTATTTATTTATACCTTGCTTTATCTCCCCAAAGAAGATTCAAAGAGGTTTGACATAAAAGCATTAGTATAAAATTTAAAATATACAAACATTAAAACAGAATTTAACATGAACAGCACTAAAACATTCACAGTTAAAATCCATGAAAAATACATTCAATGTAAAAAAAAAACCATAGCACCCTCTGACTAGATCTTAAACATCTTCATCTTTGTCTGAATAAAAAGGTTTTAGCCTGCCACTGGAAAGAGAGCAAGGAGAGGGCCATTCTGGCTTCCTTGGATAATAAGTTCAAGAGTCGAGGGGCAGCCACCAAGAAGGCCTGCTCTCTCGATCCCACCAACTCTCGAGATGGAGGTGGGACCAAGAGAACGGTCTCTTCTGAAGATCTCAAGACCTAGGCAGGTTTGTACAAGGAGATGCAGTCGGACAAACAGCCTCAACCTGAACCATCTAGGGCTTTAAAGCTCATAACCAACACTTTGAATTGTGCACAGAAACAGAAAGGCAGTCAGCGGAGCTGCTGCAACAGGGGGGTTGTCTGTTACCTGTGACCAGCCCCAGTTTGCAACCTGGCTGCAGCCCCACATAGAGCATATTACAGTAGTACAGATGGGATGTAACTAAAGCATGTACCACCGTGGCCAGATCTGACTTCTCAAGGAACGGGTGCAGTTGGTGCACAAGTTTTAATTGTGCAAAGGTTCAGCAATGAGTGCAGGATGTCCCCCAAACTGTGTACTTGTGTCTCAAGAATGAGTGTAATCCCATCCAGCACAGGCTGGATCCCTATTCCCTGATCTGCCTTCTGACTGACCAAGCACAACACTGTCTTTTCAGGATTAAGTTTCAATTTATCCAGTCCATTACTGATGACAGGCACTGGTTTAGGGTCAGGACAGCTTCCTTGGCATTATGTGGAAAGGAGTAGTAGAATTGGGTGTAATCTGTATATAAGTGTCACCATATTCCAAAACCCCAGATGACCTCTACTGGTTTATGTTAAACAGTATATGTTAAACAGCATGGGGAACAAAATGGAACCCTGAGAAACTCCAGGTCAATGGCCAGAGGTTCGAATTGGAGCCCCCCCCCACTTTCTGGATACAACCCTCCAGGAAGGACCAGCGCCACTGTAAAACAGTGCCTCCCAGTCCCATCCCAGTGAGATGACCCAGAAGAATACCATGGTCAATTGTATTGAAAGCCACTGAGAAGTCCAGGAGAACCAATAGGGATATATTCCCCCATCTAGCTCTCTGCGGAGGTAATCAACCAACGCGACCAAAGCTGTCTATGTTCCATAGCCAGGCCTGAAACCAGACTGAAATGGATCTAGATAATCTGTTTCATCCAGAAATTCCTGGAGTTGGAAGGCCACCACAGGCTTCAAAACCTTGCTCAGAAAGGAAAGGTTGGACACTGGCCAATACTGATCCATTTCAGAAGGGGTCAAGGATGGCTTTTTAAATATAGGTTTCACAGCAGCCTCCTTGTTCCAAGGAGGCACTAACCACCACCTTCAACCACTCTGCCAGTGCCTCTTTGACCTGTTTGATCAGCCAGGAAGGGCAAGGATCTAGAATACATGTAGTAAGTCTCACCTCTCCAAGGATCCTTTCCACATCCTCAGGCTGCACAATCTGAAAGGTATCCACCAACACTGGACAAGCAGGAGCTAAAGTTACATCCATTGGACCTGTACCAATAAGGGCATTCAAGTCGGAATGGATCTGAGTGACTTTATCTGCAAAGCGCCTTGCAAATTCTTCAGAGCGGGCTGCTCAATGATCAAGGATTTCTCCTTGAGGACTGGTATGTAACATTCCTCTAACCACTTGAAACAGCTCAGGCAGACAGTTCCTTGCAGATGCAATGGTGTCCACAAGGAATTATTTGTCTGCTGCTTCCACTGCTGCAGAGTAGGCTTTCAAATATGCCCTATTTATTTATTTTCAATTCTTGTACCCCAACCTGCTCTACCCCGACAGGGGGGCTCATGGCAGCTTACAGTGACACACACGTCATGCCTCATTGTTGCAAAATGTGTGATCTGTTTGCCTCTGACATTAGTATGTGATGAATCTACTACAAAATTGAATCTGAGAATTTAAAGGTGCTATTCAAAGTACTGAACTCTATCCTAACAAAATATCAATTAAATGATGGACAACATGTCTCTAAGAGCCATTCTTCCTACCCTCCAAATATTTAATCTACTGTGCCACTCACAATTTAGAAAACGCTGTGGGGAGAGACTAACTGGGTTCTCAGAATGAGCACCCGACAACATATGTTTTTCCATATGTTGTCTCTTGTATCTCTGGTTGAATTTATCTGGAGGGACTGGAACTCCTTACAGTGCACATTTTTCAACTCTCATTCTCTTTAGAACTGAGGCCAAAGAGAAGCAAGTGTTAATTTCCAGCTCTGAAGCCCATTCAACTATGTCTGCATATTGGTTTCTGTACTCAATCTTCTAACACAGAATGAGGGCAACAAACAGATGCAAACCATTTCTGTGAGTGGAGGATTTTATTATTTTTTAAAAAGGATTTCACAGTGTGCCAGAACCCACTCTGTTCCACTCACCCACAACCAGAATATTAGTAATGGGATACCTACTTAGTAACAGTAGTAGTGAGTGACATATTGCATTAATGTAGTGTTACCTTCAAGAACCATTTGTGAAGATCAGACTTTGTAATTAAAATTATATATTTTAAAATTGTATATAGTTCTTAAGGGGTCTACATAGGCTATCTAATGGCTTTACTTTCCCAGAATTAAATATAATATATAGTAACATTATTTATAATTATAGGATATAAATCTTGGGGGGGGGGGTGTGTGGAATCCCCTCAATCTCAAAACAAACACAACTATGGTATATTCTTTTTCAAAGGATTTATTCTAAATTATATTATATAAAAATAACATCAGTTCTTCTTCACATTAATTATTCGAGTATTAGGGAGAAGGAACAATCTGCTTTATTGTGATACATTCCCAAGCTATATAACACCTTAAAATATAAAATAAAAACACAGGATGTTGGCATATGCAATGTGATAATCATTGGCCCATCTGTCTGATCCAAATATGATTAAGAGGAGTCCAATATCTTAGCCAACAACCAGCAATTCAATTCACCTGGAATTGAACCTGGACTCATTTTGAGTGAAGATTACTTTACCTGCCTCTAAGCTATAGAGTATCCCTGGCCACACTGATATAGCCCAAATCACTAAAAATGTGAATTAAAGTAGTTAAAGCAAGATAAGGAAACAATCTTCAACTTATTTGCTATAATGCACCAAATATTTGGTTGACAATATAAATACAATATATTCAAGATACAATACCAGAAGAAAACACAAACAACTACTATATCAATTTTAATTCATTAGGAGATTGTTTCCTTAAAGATGTGTTTGACTGTGAAATGTTTTTTAAAGAAGAAAATATTTTTTTCTTTCATAAAGTACTCAACTCATATTGACATGAATTTGTTCTATCCCCTTCTGAGACAGATTTGTGGTAGATTGAACTGTATCACTTCAAAATCGCAAATTGATTTCTAAAAGTAGAAAGTATTTTCTAACATGATATTTACCACAACCATTTTGCAACCAAGTCCTCCAAACTACCATGCTTAAAGAACCATAATTAAAATGTACGCAAGGCCATCATAGATAGCTTCTAGTGTTCAAAGAACTTCATAGTGCATTGCAACCTTCAATAAAGAGAATCAACCCTATTTGTAATTTTAATGCTTTTAATATGCTAGGTACTTTACAATTCGTACTTCATTTATCTGAAAAGCAAGCCCTGAAAGTCATTATTTTATACATCAACTTTCCCTGATAATAATGAACACATTTTAAGTTCATGTCAACACTATCAGGTAGCTACTATATGGACAGCTTTCTGAATTTCTAGCTCTTTGGCTCAGTCTCAATTAAACATTATTTTGTATTCTACTGACAATACTCAGTGGCACTAAGACAAGTTTATCATGCGGATTTTTGGAAGGATTATTTCACAGTGGGTTTTGCCTTGGCTTTTCTATAAGAACGAGAGAATATGACTTGCCTAAGGTCATACAGTAGGTTCCCATGACTGCAAATGGGGATTTGAAACCTCGTCTCCAGAGTCATAGGCCCCATCTACACCGACCAGAAACAAACTTCCACAAACGCATGTGAAAGCAAACCCTTAATGTGCATCAGTGTTCTGTGGTTTATGTAGTCACCATACAGGCCTCGACGTGGTTGAAGGATTTCCTATGTAATCATCAACACAGAAAATCCACTTTCTTCAAAACTGGTTTGAAATTACATTAAATGGTCAGGGTAGATGGGGCCATAGTCTAATATACAAACCACTACATCATGTAGGCTCTTGGTGACTATATACATCTATGATAGTTATACTTTTCCATGATAGTAATTATGATCACCGTAATAACTGATTTATTAACAAATGTTTGGAACATGTTTCACATAGGGAGGCTGGATTTTAAGATTGCCATGGTATTTTTTTCCCCAGGGGATCCGGATATTAGATTTCCCAGATTCAATTTCTTTATGAAACCAGAACTTACTAAGAATCTGCTACTACCTAAAACTGATACGTCAGTGAGCAGATAGAGGAAGCAATGAGGCTTTGAGTAGACTTCAGCTATCTCTGATTTTTCCCCTTCAAATCCAGCAGCAGTGGTAGTAGCAATATTTATAATAATAATAGTAATTATTATTATTATTATCATTATTATGTATATCCTGCTTTATCTCCCCAGAAAGGGACTCAAAGCAGCTGAACATAAAAGCATTAGCATAACAATTTAAAATATACAAATATATGAACATTACAACAGGATTAAATATAAACCGTGTTTAAAAATTCCTAGTTAAAAACTATGAAGAATGAACAGTTGACGTTCTTTAGGTCCTACAACAATGCTACTTACCAGGATATATTTGTACTAATGTCTAAATGAATTACAGTTTGATGTCTATGATTAAAAATACAAATTTGTCACGTAGTGACAAAATTGTGTCTGTATTTATTTAATTTGGGGTGTAGAGGGAATGAATCACTAACATCTTGTGGAACACGACACACTAATGCTCTTATGGTGAGTTGCTACATAAATTCCCTTGATTGAAGTCAGGAGAATGCCAAGATGTAGGTCAAGAATTCAGAAGAAATCAAGAAGACATTCACCCACAAAGCCAAGCACAGAGGCAAAAAAAAGTTGTAAACATTGGAAGGATCCAGACAAAATGTAACAAAAACAAAATGAGTTATTCCGAGTCAGGCTGCATTCACTCCAAGTATCCCCAAAAGATCACACATAGACAACACTAGCATGATCCACCAATGCAAAAGATGTTATTGAATAGGAAGCAGTTGGTATGCCATAGCTGAGGAAAAACCCATCCCTATCCCTCTTGAAGACACCCAGGTCATTACAAAAGAAAATATGTAGCTACAAAGCAGGGACTTAGCTGGAAAAATAGCTCCTCCAGTTAAAAGCCCCCTAAAGCAGAAACGATCCCTCCCGTTTTTCACAACTTGGTTGAAGGCAGATGAACCAGATCCGAGTAAGACTTCAGCATCTCAAACACTTCTTTGTCTCCTTTCAGTGAGCAACTCAATATGGCGTGGTTGCTTGAATGCTAGATCAGAACTCTGGGAGACCAGGGTGTGTATCACTGTTCAGGCATGAAAATCCATTGGGTGACTTCGGTTAAGTCACAATCTCTTAGCCTTAGGAAACACAATGGCAAATCTTCTCTGAATAATCCTTGCCAAGAAAGTGCTATGATAGGGTTACCATAAGTCAGAGTTGACTTGAAGATGAAAGACAACAACCCCTTTAAGGCTTTCTATGGGATGCGGTATGCATGGGATTTTACACCCATGTTTTATATGCTATTTTCTCCTAGTTGGACAGTTGTTATATGAGCTGTGATTTTAAAATAACAACTGTCAAGTAACAGTGATATAATAGTAGCATGACAGAAAGTAAAATATACCATGAAAGTCATGGCTGGATTTTCCCAGCATATTGTATGTATCTTGAAAATTGTGGTTGATGACCCAAAATTAATGGATCAAGTGTTTAAATTGTACCTTGTCTTAATCAAAGTTTTGTCTAGCTTAGCAGAACTTCATTTAATTCTACATTTGCTAATCCTACCTAGACAGTAGTGATACCACTTATTTATAGCAATAGATACTCTACTTTTGACAACAGAAAAGCCATATTGGCTGAAAAAAAGAGATTATGATTTTGTTTTGTTGTGAAGGAGGATGGGGAAATGAGGTCTTTCACATATTGTTGCACTGTTCTTTTCATCAGCAATAGTGAGGGATGATTTCAGTTATAGTCCAATTTCTGCAGAACCATACTTTCTACATTCCATGTCATGGGAGTATTATTATTATTATTATTATTATTATTCTACCATTCTTTATCTCCCCTGAAAACGTTAGCATAGCATTTAAAATATACAAATATTAAAACAGAATTAAATATAAAGAGTATTAAAAGATTCACAGTTATAACATATTTGATGCAAATTCAAAGCTAAAACCACAGCATCCCCTGAATTGATCTTTAAAACCATCTTTAAAAGCCTGCCTTAAAAAGTGCTCTCAGCTTCTTCTAATTCAAGAAACTGAAGCTTAAAATGAGCAAGAACTAATTAAAACTGAAGAATCTTAAAAGATTGCTTAAAACTAAAAATCCTCAGGAATAGAAGAGATGTGGTCTAGGATACTAAACAAGACCATTTTAGAAGCAGTACACAGAGAGCAATTTACTTCTAACCCAGGAAAACCAAGAGAGCAGAACCGGTTTCAAACAAATAATTATTAAGCTAAAAGTAGAAAGTATTTTCTAACATGATATTTACCACAACCATTTTGCAACCAAGTCCTCCAAACTACCATGCTTAAAGAACCATAATTAAAATGTACTCAAGGCCATCAATAGCTGCATCAAAGACTTGAACATTAAGTATGTTTGCAGTTTGTATGTACTTAGACATTACATTTCAGTGGTGACACTTCTGACCACTGGTCTACCAATTTGGTTTGCCAAATATGATGTGGGTGTTCATGAAGAGGCAAAACAAACTATGGGGTGATTAAGAGAAGGGAGGAGTACAAACCGGCCTCTATCTATCCTTTCTTCAGCTCAATGTTTGAATGCATTTTGGTAGCCAAATTTAATGTATTTTAAAATCAGTCCATAATAGTTCTTGCCTCACATGTTATACGGTAAAGGCTTCCCCTCGATATTGAGTCTAATTGATTATGACTTTGGGGGAGGGGGGCTCTATTTCTAAGCCAAAAGTGTCCGGAAACACCTCCTAGGTCATGTAGCCGGCATGATTGCATAGAGCACGTATTATAGACAGCTTTATATTTTCTGCAAGGTTGCTTTATTTTCTCTCTGTCATACATCAAAGTTTGGTGGGAAGGCACATCGTTTTGCTACATCTATCTTTGGAATTACTCTGCTTTATGCAGTATCTGTAAAGACTTGCCTCAGCCAAATGCTTGGGGGGGGGGTTTGCTCTTGGAGGAGGTTTAAAATCCATCCCTTAATGTTGAGAAGTTGACTAAATATTGTAGGACTTCCAGGGTCCACAGCAAATAGCCTAAGGCCAGAGTACCAGATGATTTGCTTGACATGAACATTCCCACTTAGCAGGTGGGAGGCAACAAGCAAGAAGACCTACTAGTTGTGGCATCTTGTTTGTAAGACTCCCATTCCTACTGAATCATTAAAAACTCCTTAAATGCACACATTGAACTAGTATCTGAGGTTTTTGATTAATTTTATTTTTCTAATCTGCTGCCGTGTGAGCTGAAATCTGCTGTCTTTTCCTATTTTTTATTCTTCCATTTATATTAGGAACTACTCTGGGTTAGAGACAGTTTACAACTGTGATAGAATACTGCACTTTTTATAAAGTGACTGGCTGCTGGAAAATGGGGTACAACAGAAGATGATATGTGTGTGCATTTAATTTCGTTACGATTTAATTTTGTAATTTGTTTAATCGTGTTTAAATATCATAGGGCTTTATGTTTTAAGATAATTATTTGCATCTCTGTTATGAGCCATCTTGAGACATTTTTGGAGGAAAGGTGGGTTATAAATCAAACAACATAGATGAACTCTGAGAATTATTTTGAACAGTTGAGCATATTTTCAGTTGAATCTACTAAATGGAATTTGTGTACTCTGAGTTATTTAAGATTTTATTATGATCTAGAGTGATAATGATATCTACAGGTGAAAGGTATAAATGTTGCTTCCTGGAGGAACATAACTCCCTATATGAGCCTGTTCATATCTTGAGTTTTCAAAAAAGCCCTTATCTGTGTCCCACCACCTCCAGAATATATCTATTGGGAACAAGGGTTGCTCCAAGACTCTAGAAATGCAACCACGTTATCACACTGGGGCTTTAACACGGGCAGCCCCGTTCTTCTGCCACTTGTATAATTCAGGAAAATATAGTTTAAGGCAGGGCCTTTTGAATACCCAGCTACAGAGGTCCTCACCTTCCCAAACTACATTTCCCATAATTCTGCAGATAGCAGAAGAACAGGGCTGCCTAAGATAAAGCCCCAGTCTGAAGAAGTAAGGAAGTTACGTAGATTATTTACCACTTTGCTATCCTTTCATAGGCAAGTGAAAGCCTTTTTGTTGCAGCTGACTGCTCAAAAAGCCTTCCATGACCTGTGCTGTGTGTGAGAGTTTGTGTGTGTGTGTGTGTTTGCTTAATGGTTTGTTTTAATGTCTTTTAATTGCATCAAAAGCTTGATTATATACTGTATTTTGTATATACCTTTTGCTTGATGATTTTTAAAAACATTTTACAGCCTTTGTAAAGCCTTCCTGAATGTCAAATGAGAAAAAGATAGGATATTAATATTTAAAAAAATATAAATATCAATACGATGATAATATCTACCTGGCCTACCAGATCTCTTGGTCAATTGCATTTGAAAGAATTCAGAATAATAATAGGTGAATAAAATACACAATCTATCAAATACTCTTTAAAAAATATTACCGTCTATCATCCTACATTATGAAATCAATTCTTGGGGGGGATCAGTTGATAAAATTGAAAATCTGACTATACACACTCTCTAGAAAGCCCTTATTTGCATCACTTATTCTACATTTGTGGCATTCTATCGCACCATTCAAAGTAATTTTTGTTTCATCATGAAAAACCAATGTTACTAGCTCAAGTACTATTGTTTCTAAATAACATTTCAAAGATGATCATGACTGCAAGAACTTCAAACATAAACTCGCCTTCCCTAGGACTGTAGCCAACAAGAATATAGAAGCCATCAACTTCCAAAAAGTACACATAGGAAAAAAATGGACATGAAATGAGCACTGTCCTCAGTACCTGGTACATTTTGTTCATCTTTTCAGAATGTTGTTTTTCAAGTTTAGGGGTGTCTTTGAAAGCCATACTCCAAACAGAGATGTAACTATACAAGACTTTGTTGACAATGCTAGCTTGCATCCCTACACAGTGTGTGCTCTTAAAAGCACAGATATAGAAGTTGACTCGAGAAGAAAGAGTACTTAAGCAAACTCTTTAAAAAAATATGTTAGCTATCCAACATACAGTCTTGTTTTTGACTTTACATTCATTACTCATTTTTTAACAAGACTTGTGTCATATAACTTAACTTCATGAGCTGCCACCAAAACTGCAATTGCTATAATTTGGGTTTCAGAAATAGCCAGGAAGTTCACAATTTTGTTTTGAAAATTTCATGCCATTTCTCTTTATTGAGCAATGCTGGAAGTAGTATACAAAGCTTTTCAGACAACCCCCCGCCCAAACAAACATCCAAATAGTAACATAAACAAAACTGCAGAAGCAATATCAATAAACATATCAAAGAAGTTATATAGCAACATATGAATGTCCTTAGAACTCTCCTTAGAACAAAGACACATGGAGCTTTTTTTAAACGCACTCAGAGATATGATGGGTATCTCAGCAAACTGTCTCCAACTTTGAGATAATCAAAAATTTCCTATTCTTTCTCATAATCTACATAACGTAGGTTAGTGCATTATCACAAACAACATGTTTACATATACTCACTATACATTAGGAAAGAAAGGGACAAATAATTTTAGCAATTTTCTTCTTAAGAAGGCTGCCGGGTGAAAATGACAGCTAGCCCCAGCCAATAAGGAGGCGGGGCAGGGCTTTACATTGATTGGCCAGCTGGCCTGACAGCAAGAAACTTTCCCACCATGCAGAGGGCTTCTGGGAGCAAGAAGCCCCCTGCAGGCACCATGGCCAGGAAGAGGGCACCCACCACCACAACAGCTCTGCCCGGTAAGTTGGGCAAGGCATATTTCCAAAGATTTTTTGCACCAAGAAAATTTTTTGGCCTAAATTGTATTTTCTGTGCAGGAAAAGCATTTTCTTTGCAAAAATACTGTTTTCTGTACAGAAAATGCTGTTTCCTAAACATAAAGCATTGCAACCAATTGCAAGATTCTAAGCATCCCCCCCCCCCCACACAAAACCCCTGGTCTGGAAGACTCAGAAAGCTCTGGTTCTGGAGTGGGCTCCAATGACTTCAGAGGACAGCTAAGTGGGGAAAAATATGTGAAACAAATGCTGCATCTCCTGTACAATGTTGAAGAAATATACCAACAAAATCTTTGCTTTTACCAAATTATTTTTTTATCTTTTTTGCAGATTAGATTGATTCATCAACTAAATTCATCAACTAAAATTATACAATTGATAAGTTTGTTGTATAATAAAAGCCAATAAAATTAAATCGAATGGAAGTAGTAATAAAAATGGCCTATGGCAGCAAGCTACAACCAATTTAATATGTTCACTGCATTCTACTGTTAAAAACTCTTAAATAATGATTTCTACTATTTGACCAGCTATTTTAAATGCTCTTTTCTCCAGGAAATTAGAGAACAAAAAAAATTATTAAAGTAAATATGTTGTTGATCGAGACAACATTTACAGTTGGTAATTAAAATATGATACACTCACTTAACTTCATATTAGAAACTTTTGCACAGTTCAAAGACAGCATTTTGCATGAAGTGAAATACAGCAATTATGATGGTGTAAAAACATTTTTCTAAATTCTTTTTCTCTGTTTTTAGTAAAATTTCATATTTCTACATATTATGAACACAAATGCAATAATCTCCATCCTTGCTAAATTCCAGACACTAAATTAAAGTGCTGGCCAAGAATTTCTCCAAGCTAAACCCTAAAAGAATTGCCTTAAATAAAGAAAGAAACCTCCAAGAAAAAAGAGAGCGGGAATTGCTACAGGAATGCTTTTCTACACTCAAGGGATTTATCAGATGATAATACTAATCAGTAAATACATGGGGAAGGTATACTGTTGTTATCTGCTTGAGACCCAAAGTGTATTTGTATGTGCATTCAGAGACCTGATCTCCATACAGCTAAATGTTAGCCTGGATGGTCTCTGATGGGGATTTGAAGTGTGTTACACTGGTAAAGAGGAAACAACTAATTCCTGCCATTTCTAAGCTGACTTAAATTATTCACCATCTCTAAAGCTACTATCAACTGCATAGGAGGGGTAACAAGGTACTTATATCTGCATGTCGTTTCTTATTCTCCTACCCCACTGGCCTAAAATTCCATGCTCACCTCAAGTTGAGCTGCCTCACTGGACCTGTTACCAAGTCTTGATTTACCATTTTCCATCAGATGCAATAGATCTATTCTAGCTTTGATTAGCAAATAGATTTGCTAATATATTTGTTGGAGAGAGGGGGAAATAGGAGAAACAGAATAGAGTGAATCATTTATGTCCTCTAAGCACCTGTAGCCCTCAATATATTCTCTCATTCCTTTGTTGAATTATTTTAGTAGAAGCAAAAGACTTATAAATATTAAGCTACATATCTCCTTTCTTTCCTGTACTTGAGTCTGTGTTTGAGGTAGTCTATCTCTAAATGGCTTAAGTCAGTGGGATGAAAAATAGAAGGTGTACAGAAGTGTTTATTTTTTATTATAGGATTGAGGATTGAATATGTATTGAGATGTTTAGATGTTTAGGGAAGGTGCACTTCTTCAGTGAAGGCCCACCTTGGGGAAGAGTTGTCATAGCAACATGGCTGTAAGGCAGAGGTGGGAGGAGTCAACAGCTTTCTGCCACAGCCAAGAATGGAATTCTGGGGAAGTTTGAATTTTGACAGTTTAACTGTCAGACCAGCTCTAGGAGAGAGCAGGTTCTGAGGGCAGTCTGGTTTTGGAGCTGTAGAGAGACAGTTCTAGTACGCTGAGCTTGCGAGCCAGTCTGTTTGTATAGAGCCTGAGGGCTAGAGATAGGCAAGGTGCCTAGAGGAGGAGAGAAGGTCTGTGTGTGAGATAGTTACATACTGATCTAACTGAGTAATAGTAACAGTCAAACATTTTAAACTTTGTATCTTCTACAATACCAATGTAACCATGATGAGTTGAGCCTCTAAGAAGTTATAACGTATCCATCACGCTTTTGTGCCAAGCTATAAATAAACTGTTATTGTTCTTTTCATCAACAATCTCTCTCTGTTCCGTATTTTAAAAGTCCAGCCTCAGAGTAAAGCAAGACAGGAAAGTGTTTTTAACCGGTCTTGTTACACAGTTTGAAGTCCCACAATAATTGGTGACAGACCCTCCTAGATAACAGATAACAACAACAGTCCTCACAATCTGGTGGCTAATCACTTCATATTTAAGGGATCCTTAAATTAAAGTTATACAACACCCTTTTACATTAGGTCAGATACGTAGTGACCTCATCGTTACAAATTTGTGGCAGCGGTGGGATCAGTAAAAGAGGGTCCACCCTGTCCAGCCGGTTCATTTGAATAGCCTCTTTACAGAAGGCCAGTGTGGTATAGTGGTTTGATTACTGGACTAGGGTTCTGGAATATCAGGTTTCAATCCCCGCTCACCTGCGGAAATCCTCTGGGAGGCCTTGGGCCTAAATATTAATTTCCTCATTAAGAAAAATGCTACAATTATCTGAGTTTTCTGATGTTGGTACTCATGTACATCAACCTCACTTTAATAACAATATGCATTTCAGATACCACTTTTGCCTTTTCTCAAACTAAATTTCATATATAAATGTGTATATGGACACACATACATATATATACTCAGACATGCATAAAACACATGCATGTACAGTGTTCCCTCACTTATCGCAGGGGTTACGTTCCAGCGCCCCCCCCCTCCACGGTAAGTGAAAAACCGTGAAATAGGGACGCCCCCTCCCCTTCTCTCCTTGCCCTCTTTATCTTCCTCTTCCTCCTCCGGGTCACTGCCTGGGTCTCTTGCCACCGCTTGGGCCCTGCGATACAGGAGGTGGCGGAGGTATCACGGGGCCCAAGCAGTGGCAAGAAGCCCAGGCCATGGCAAGGAGGAGGAAAAGGAAGATCAAGAGCACATGAGGGGATGAAGAGCCACCCCCTTGCCCTCTTTACCTTCCTCCTCCTCATTGCCGCCAAAGTCTCTTGCTGCTGTTTGGCAGCAAGAGGCCCTGATGGCGACATGGAAGAGGAAGGTAAAGAGGATGAGGGGGAAGAGGAGCTACCCTCTCTCCCTCTTTACCTTCCTCCTCCTCACTGCCACCGGGGCCTCTTGCGACAAGAGACCCAGACAGCGACTAGGAGAAGGAAGAGGAAGGTAAAGAGGGCAAGGGGGCGGCTCTTCTTTCCTCCTCGCAAGTTCACTGTAAATGAACTGTGAAGTAGTCAGGGAACACTGTATATGTATAATTCAACTGCACATTCAACAACCAGCACTTCAGATAGCAATACAATGCATTGTCTACAATGCTAAAAGAGAAATAAATTCTATCCCACCCCCTTTTAAAAGTAATCTCGTAACATATTTCTTATACAATAGTGCATAATTTCTAAGGTACAGCATTAACCATTTCGACTCAGAAAAGTCAAAATAGCTGGTATATTTTTTGAGTAATGTGATAGTTATGAAAATTCTGTTGAAAAGATTTTGAGTTCTTAATAGAGAAACTATCAGAAGAACTTTAAAATGTTTTATGAAGCATTGACTTCCAAAAAACACTAGAGAGAAATGACGAAAAGCACAAAAACAGGTATGGGGCCATATTTCAGTAAGCATGTACAAACAAAAAAAAACTTGCAAAGGAAGTTGCTGTGCTTTATGTTTCCCAATACAAAATAATTTAAAAATTGCCTTTGACTGTTATGTATTATTTCAGATCAATGTTATAATGAATTTTATTCTTGAATAATGTCTAATGGTAAATAAATAACAAATTTAGGTTATTATTCTATACACCAGGGGATGAAATCACAAGGCATTTCATATGATGCTTGGCGGAAAGTCCAAGTAAACTGAGTCAGCACAAGCAATAATGAAGAATTGAGGGTGTTGCAGTTAAACCACAGTACACATAGGTAAGTCCCACAGAACTCATTTCCTTCCAATCAGACCCTATATCAGATAACACTATTATTTTTATAAGTAAAACAACTATATTTGTCTCATTGCTGAGAAGAAGAAGAACCTATTATTGTAAGTGTCCATTGAGTACCATCACTTCATCCATTCTGGAGCAACTGTACTTCTGAATCTGCCTCCAAAGCTGGTGACTTCTCCTGATTTCTGATATCTTGCTCGGTCTGTAAAACACTAAACTTTCCTCCCATATTTAGCAAGGAAATGAAAACTACAGAGATCAAGGGATAAATCCAGTATCCATGGTGGCACATCTCATTGTTGTCACTCATATTACTATTATTGTTATTGTTATGTTATTGCACAAAAATGAACAATTCCTCTCCCTATCCTCAGCTCCCACTAATCCCATGATGTACTAGTTTTTTCATAAACAGAAGCAACAAGATGGGCATGTCTTTGTTTTTTGGGGTGTAGGTGGGTGGTTCTAACATGACTAAAACATGCCCACTCACCAAATATGAAAATAAGGGAATAAGACTGCCTTAGAGGTCAATGAGAAGTGGCAGGGGGGGTTACATGCAACCCATGGGCTCCCGTTGCCTGTTCCTGTCTCAGCAGCTGCAAATGCATATTAAGACTGCACACTTCCCCACTGCCGTCTTCATCATTGCCTTTCTACATAATGATTCTGGTTTAGCAAGAATCAGGAATTCCTTGCTCTTGTGCCAACTACACCCATCTAGGAAGAGTTGTTAAGCATGGTTAACACTAACTTGGGATTTCTTGTCATCCTTCACCAAGATAGAGAATTAAACCAGGTTCATGTTAACCATGCTTAACATTAATACAGATGATATACTTAATTGCAACTGAAATAAAAGCAGAAAGCCAGGACAAACTGATCACAAGCCAGGAGAAGGCGACACTAGGAGCACATAAGTTTTATATCTTTGATGTATTTTAAATATATTGGGGAGGGCAAGGAAATTAGGAAAGCAGTCTATTAATTGCATAGTCTTATGCATGAAGTTCAAAATTAAGTCTTACATGAAGAAGAGACTAAGCTCATGGGTGCAAATCAAATTAGAAAAAAGAATAGCACATATGTCTCAATAAGACACAAGCTAACCCAGCTGGAAGTAACCACATAATTGTGTCTGTGTCATATTGCTATCACTAAGTATGTATTATATGAGCAATAAATATTTCCAGAGGGTTTCCCAGCCCCCCAGAGCAGGATTTTCACACACATGGTGGTCCCACCTCAGGGAAGGTTCTGTGAGATTCTACTTCTGCAAAATCTTCCACCACAGAAAATATAACTGTGAACTCTTCCCACTGATTCTGGACATTGTGTATTTTTGTGGAGTTTGCAATCTCCAACAAAAAAAACCCCAGATCACAACTGCACACATTTAAGCTAGAATTAATGCACATCACCAAGTTCATGTATAATGATGTCTAACAGAACTATATAGTCTCAGGGCATGACACAATATACCTTTATAACTACAACTACAACTATCACAGCTACAACTATGAATCCATATATAGGAAAAACTTAATGTTCAACATAAGTGAGGTGAGCCCATACTTGGCATGTATTGCAATGGTCTCTGTTCACACATCAGAGTGCAACAACAAAACAGAATGTGTATCATGACAAAACTGGCAATACTGCATATGCATTGTTTGTTATATGCATCACTTCACTGCTACAATGAATCTGCAACTGCTTTCTCAAGGTTGAATTAAGAGGTGTGCACAGGCATTTATACTAACAGCAATCAAAACACTCCATGGATATTGTATGTAGTAGTACATTTTATTGTTCAGCCCTTAGGCTATATCACAATACCAAACCTAACAAAAAAAGCTTGGTAAAACTTCATTATACTCTACATAGTAAGTTAAATAAAACACTTATAACAATACCGTAAATAAATATGATAAAACTGAATATATACATCATAGTTCCATACCACACTTACAATTTTCCAATTATTGTACATGTATGTGAGACTGTGAGGTGGGGGGGCTATAGGCATGGAGGACAAAAAGTGGGAAACTGGGAGACAAGAAACATTGGCAGAATTACACCTTACTTAATTAATCACAATTTCAAGACAACAGAGAAGTAATGATGGAGGAGATCTCCTTTTAAGCTTTTTTTCATTCATGCATCATCATTCCAACATCTTCTATTTTCCTGGAAAGAAAAGTGAGGAGTGAACATGGCAAAGTCAAGTGATGCCTATTGTGGATGGGAAATAAGAATATTGTTTGCTTAGAAAACTGATTTGCACTTTCTCTAAGATCTCAAATTCCCTCCAAATTAATATCTGATTTAATCTGAGATGAGCTTCAAATCACCTATCATCTCCTAATTTCATCTGGAAATTCTTCTGAAAATCACTCAAAAGGAAACTAAACCAAAAAAAACCCATGGAAATTTTCTACTGATGGTTATACATTTTCAGATTCTAGTAAGAAAAACAGAAATATAACATAGATTCTGGACTTTCAACCAGAGACATGGGATTTGGCTATCCCACCAATTGGTGAGCATCATATTTTTTAAATAATATAATTTCATATAAACAAAAATAAATCCATCAGAGTAGGAGAATAGCCAGTGGTGAGAACGAAAACATAAAATGTACAAAGAAAGCCTAGTGCAGGCATGCAATTAAGTCTGGCTTCAATAGGCTAAGAAAAATAACAGAATATTCAACTACACAGCATAGACCAAGATATCCCATAATTTGAGTGCAGCTTCTGAGACGATGGCTTGGCTTGCTTCTCCTCTAAATGTCCAATAGCTGGTCTGAGCCCCTCTACGGAGGTGGAGAAGGTCGGGATATAAAAGTTTTAAATAAACAAATGAATAAACAATGAAACAGTTTGGCATATCTACACCAATAAAAGATTGATTTGTATCAAAGGAACTTTTCCCCCCTTTACCAAAGTCAAGATATAGAGGGAAAATGTTAGCATGAAACTATTTCCAAAAGTGGTGCATAAAGTGTGGAAACTAAATAATTCAGGAGATCATGTTTGTTCTATAGCGTAAGCAACAGAAAAGGTTCACATGGAATACTGCAGTCTGTGAGGGATTGAAGACAGTAGGAAAGAAAGCATTACAAGAAACACCTCAAACTAGTTTGGTTACTCAATATGCTCTGTGTGAGAAAGCCCCATTATGTCAGGAAATTGAGAACTACCGTAGAAGAGATGCTTAATTGTCTGATCTCATGTGGATGGAAACTGTGTTGGGCCAACCACATGCATCTTTCATGAAGGCTACCAATATGGTTAAAAAAATCAACATGCATGCCTGTTCAGATTCAATTCAGATACTGACAATGAGAAAGATATTCTGTTTTGCATAGCCACATTTTCTCAGTCATATGCACAAAAATAAATATATGAGAATATAGTGGGAAACTTTCTTTCTTCAGCAGATCCCACTGTCTCATGAAAGTCTCTTCCAAAAATTGAGGAGTCGGACTAGGAGTGAGGAAGCTGGAGCTGGGGTTGTAAAGGGGGAAAATATACTGTATTTGTAAAAATCATCCCTACCCACTGCAGAACCACTCTTGGAAGGTTTTTTGTTGTTACAGTCCACTCTGATCTCTCTAGAAATCTGTTGACCACAGGCACATATGTTTTAGGCTTTTTTAAAAAATGTGGAAAAATTACACAATTTACAAAAATCAATCATGTAATAATGTTTTTTAAAAGCACAGAATGCTGTAGACACATCTGAAGCTGGAGAAACATCTGAAGCATTTACATATAAAATGTTATAGGGCCAATTTCTCACTTCTTCAGAAAGGGACATTCTATATTTCTGTCTGAAATTCTGGTTTTGAAGACCTACTTTCAGTGTGTAGACCAGGGGTGCCCACACTTTTTCAGCATGTGAGCTACTTTTAAAACAAGCAAGTCAAAAAGATCTATCTTCCGCGCGCGTGCTCTTTTTGCAGGGCATTGCGGGAACGAGGGAGCGTGAGGCGGGGCCTCTGGAGGCCCCACCTCGTGTTCTGCCCTGCCTCTCTCTCGTCCGGAAGCAGCCGTGCAACCTCCGCTGCCGGCGAGAGAGAGGCAGGACAGAGCACAAGGCAGGGCCTCTGGAGGCCCCTGCCTCACACTCCCTCGTTCCCGCAATGCCCCGCAAAAAGAGCGCTGCGTGGGCAGAAGTAGCACCGCGTGGAGGGTGCGCGCGCAGGGCAGAAGTGCCCCATCTGGCTGCGATCAACCTCATTTGGACTCGCAATTGACAAGTCGATCACGATCGACTTCATGGGCAGCCCTGATGTAGACAATGTAGATAACGGCAAGTGAGAAGGCAAATTAGCAACCCACAGTCTGAGAACAGTGTTTGTTGCCTTCTCCCAATAAGTTAGAGTATTCATAAGATGGACTGATGGTTTAAGTCCATATAATACAATATCCTCTGCTCCAGTAAACACAATGTATGTTGTATTTTGAATCAAACCAAAGGCTACAACATCCAATCAGTATCAAATTATTTTGATGGTGTTTGTTTTTAGTATGATTTTCCCCCCATCTGCCTTTTTACTGTGTAAACAACAAAACTATGTTAGTAACAGAAACATCATGAATTAGACAAAATATTCCATCATAACAATAATTTAGTGCAGAAACTTCAAGATAACTCCTCAGTAAAATATGTTTTCTGAATCGAAGAATAAAACAAGGCCACACTATTTATCTAGCATGATTTGTCTATGAAAATTAAATGCAACAGTACCTTGTATGAGTATACAAAAGTATAAGGCTCACATAGAAATGATGCCTTCCCAAAGGCCACAGCAAGAAAGAAGGGATAATACAATGGTCTTCTGTGTGTTACTTCACCAGTGCTAGGCCTGAAGAGAGGAAAGGAGTTTCACTCCTGTTGTTTATTGATTTTCTAGATTAAGAATCCCAGGGAGAGAATTGTAACAGACAACCATAAAATTATTTTTGGTGTGCTTATTTGCCTTTCTCTTGCATCTATTTGGCCTGCGCCTGTAGACAATTATGCGTTCCAGCCTAGACTCAGGTGCTAATAATGAAGGACAAATAGAATCATATGTGTAAACTTCCCCTTCTGATGAAAATTTATATTAACTTTCTGCCACTGTAAACAGAACTGCATAGCTCAGCGTCCCTGATGAATTGGTGATGAATTCAGTCATTTATATCCCAGGAATCTGTGCATTTATGGGAAAAGATGAAAACCGTCTGTATTGTGTAACCTTGCACTTTTTGAGTAAGAAAAAGAAAACACCAGCCTGTTTAGTTCATCACTTAAAGTGTGTAAATTTCAGCTCAAATACCAGATTTCTGCATGGCTCTGTCAGTCTCCACTTTGGGGCTCTATGCCAATATAAACAAGCCAAACAGTGCAGAGTGCATGTTATCGCTACAACTGTGAACTTATACACTCTTAGCCTGCCATAAAAATTGTTATGAATATGTTTAAAATACTACAGAATCGTTCTTATACTCTGAAGCTGGACAGTTTTGACAGCTTGGCAACTTTGTTAGGGAGAACAAAGTAATTTAGTTAGATAAGAACATGGACAGCTTTACTCTCCTTAAAAAGTCTCTACTCCCTTAAAACACGGCTCTAAAATAAATGGTAGCTTTTGTGCTTTTTGATCAGTTTCCTGAGATAGGTAGTCTTACTAAGCACATACCAAAGCTACTTACATTGGTTGTGGGTAAAGAAAGTAAGCATACAACACACAAGTGTACACAGAGCCATAAAGCAAGAAGAGAAATTTTTAGATTACTGTTTGGGCATGAACCAGCCTCTTAAAAATGGGAATATATTATGTTGTTTGTGTGTGTGTTTTTTATTTGGATAATGTGTTTTACAATTGTATTATATAGTTATGAGTATATATTTTATTACTCCTTCCTTCCATTGGTGTATGTGTATACATTATCCCAAATGTAATGCGATTTATTTTAATTTAGCATACATGCAATTACAGTTCATCCCTTTCCAGCATTGTTGCCACTCTTCATAGCAAGTGGAGGCAGTCCCCGTTGCAGCTGCCTGGACATTTTCTACTGTCCCAAAATGATATTCTTTGAGGTGGGTTTTTTTGCTTAGGAAAAGAAAACACATGGAGCCAGATCAGGGCTGTACAGTCACTGGGGGAAGGATTCAGAACAGCCTTCACATGAGCCACATTGTTCTTAGTTCTTGAAGTTGAAGGAAGCTGCTCCAGGCTCCTCTAAATTTGAATCCGTGATCAGACACAAAAACTATTACACACTTTGCTAATGTATCAACTGCTAAAAATGCACAGATTCAACTGAGGAATATCAAATTATATGCCTGGGTTCCTCCTCCACCTACTTTATTTATTTATTTATTTATTTACTTACTTAATTACTTACTTTGCTTGTAGACCGCCTCTCTCAGCCTGAAGGCTACTCGAGGCGGTGTACAAATAGCAGGAACTGCTCAAGACAAACAAATCAACAATTATCAATACAATTCCAACATATACAATTTAGCATTTAATGTTAAAAACACAATATCAGCGTCTCATTATTAAGTCGATTTCCAATTGTATCGTCGTCGTTCCTTAGGTCTCTATTTGATAATCATACTTTAACCCCCATTTTCTGTTCCATTCTGCATTGGACAACAAAAACAATTATTTCTACTTTGAGGCAGACCATGGTCATATTGCCCTGCCCAAACCGAATGCGACAGGGAGGGGCTATCACCCCACCGCAGACTGGCAGCAATGCCAGTCTTCAGAGACCATTAGTCTCCATTGACGGGGTGATTCAAAGGCTCCCCTCTGGCCATACGGTGGGCCTTTCTGGAGGTGAATGGAGTATATGTCTTCATAATACTCACTGTTTGGGATTGTTTTACTTGTGAAATGTCATGCACATTTGTGGCAATATATCAATCAATCAATATGAATTTTGTAAGACTATTATTTTTAAAAACATAAAGATTAACTGAGAAACCAGTAAGCCACCGTTGCTTGTATATGCTTCTTTTAAGTTATCATATAACTTATTTTTCTTGTAAAGAATATAATTATGTTGAATGCATATTTCAGCTGAACAGAAAGTATTAATTGCTTGTTTTATTTCTACCCTGCCTTGCCATAAAAAAAATCCCAAGCAGCAGAAATACACAAACTTATCCAAAATGGCACAATGTTTACTATTTTAAAAGCTATCCATCTAAAACACAGGATAGCTCCCTACAAAAATTAAAACGGCGTACCAGTTTCCACATTTCACACTAGGTTGGCAACACTGCTTAAGGATAAAGCTTCTTAAATAAAGGAATCACATATTGAATGATTAAATGCTTTGAAAACCTTGACTTTTTTGTGACTTGCACAAAGCCCCTTTCTTACAATATGCATCATACTATGAATATTTGAGTGTGAAAAAACCACATATTGGTACATTGAAGTAATTCTATTTCATTAATGTACTAACTTGCTATTTTGATCTTAATGAATATGTTATGCACATTTGCACTAAAAATGCAAAATACCTTACTAGATAGAATAATTTTGATATACGGCTGAATAGTGAGTACATGCTTTTAAGAAAAAGAAATGGTTTTCCTCTCAACAATCCCAACTATAAGCAGCTAAACCTCTTGTATTTGAAAAGACAATAGCTTGTAGTCCATGTTTCAGTGGTTATGAGATTGCACACCTTTTCATGATACACTTTATCTCAAAGTTGTCTGTGGCTGTTTCCATTATGCTGTGTGCATGACCTTTTAGTAAGCTGAAGAAGATACAGTTATCTTCTTCTCTGACATGCAACATCTATCAATCAACATGTTTTCATGTAATTTATTCAAGGCAAATAGCAGCTCCTATGGCTAGTGAACCGCAGCCCTATCCCAGTGATTTTGATTAAGGAACGATGTGCACGGCTTAGGTGAGAAATGAAAAATGCAGACTGCTCTTGATAAAGATGTAACTGTAACAGGAAATGGGACTAGGACACACATATAGATATTTAGATACTTCACAGTGACTACTCATTAGACGCTAGTTAAAAACCCTAATGAGCATATCTTAACAATATTAGTTGATGTACATTTAAAGATGCCAGCTTAGTTTACTGTTAGTTTCTGCAAAAAAATGCCTGCACAGCCTTGTTGGACTAATCCACATTCTTACCACTGAATCAAGAATGTAAATTAAGACAAAATGATTCTTTTTCAATTTCATGCTGAAGTAGCTCAAGTTAGTGGATGTAATTTCTCCTAACAAGAAAAATTTATCACTGTACAGCTCACTCAGTTACCTCTTATAGTGAGTTGCAATGCACATTTATGCAAGTGAAAGGATAAAAGGATTGATAAATGTGGCAAAGGAACAGACCTTTTAACTAATTCTGGAAAAAGCAACCACAATTAAATGACTTCAAAATATTTTTGAATTGCAAGATGCATTGCATCATCAACCAAGTACAATAAGACAATGTAATTTGTGTTTATATGAAACCATGTTTTCATGACTGTTACAACACCTTGAGAAAGAAAATAAAGGTTACACGATTTAAGTTGCATTTTGGTTAATCTTCAAACCGATAATGTGTGTGCTTATTTGGGAGAAAGTTCCACAGAATTCAATAGGACTTACTTCCTTACAGATAATCTCTACATCTATTATACGTTCCTAATTAAAATAACTAATTTTTAATGTTTTGTTTTAAAATCAGAATATATGTATTGGAATGATTTCTGGGGGTTTTGCATAATTATTTTAAAGCAATCAATACCTAACCTTAAAATCCATAAAATTTGCTACACTTCTACCATGAAGCCAACCTATACAACAGGCTCTTTCAAGTTGCATATTTGGGAAGTGAAAATTTCTTGGACATCACACATGGCATTCTAAGTCAGTGTGATTATATCTTAAATATTGCCAACCTGCTTACATACAACCAAGATATCACAGAAGTTAATAAATTGATGGTCTTAATCCAGAGATATTGAGAAGATTGTCAGCTCTGGTAGAGAATAACTGAGTTGGTGTGTGTGTGTGCGCTAAATATCATAACTCAGCCAACTTTCTGGTTGTGTGATTCCTTACTCATTTTCATTCCTGAAAGAAGCAAAGAGCAATTTTGAACATCTTTGGAACTGTAGGAACATCTTCAAAAACTGCCTTCTGAAAGAGTACTCAAAATTTGTGGATTATTTTATTCAGGATTTTGCACAGAAAACAGTATTATTTCTGTAGGTGAAAAGTATTGTTTCTCTGTGCAGAATATTTTTCCTGACTAGAAAATCACATTTTAACACAGCCCCATACTTATGTGTGCATTTTATGAGTGGGTCCCGAATAGCAGAGATTGTCATCAATCAGAATGTTCCTTGATAGGAGGAATTCTATTCTATTTCTAAGGAGAAAAGTCAAGAACCAAATACTTTAAAGTCAATATAATTAATTAATATCCACTTAATTAAAGGAATTTAACAGTTTAAATGTGCATAAGAATGGAATGAAAGCTGATGAATTGCTGGTTGGAAATGTTACTGATTTTCTTACTGTGTAAATACAACAACAAATTAAATTTATCAGTGTTAGAGGGGTTACTGAATGCTCCTCTTGGGTCTGTCAAGTTTCCATTAGATTGAGAGGGGTATGTATGGTGTGCTTCCTGATACATAAACAAGCAAGATATCGCTATATAAGAAATGTAATGTATTGATTCTTGTACCAGCTTAAAAATATAAGTATTCATAGAGAGAGAGAGAAACTGCTTTGTACAAAATTTCAAAGTATATTTAACCTATTTTCCTTGTATGATAGTTGGCAGTTGCCAAATATTCCCTGTTCTGAAGATATTCATTAGATGTCCTCTTTTGCATCTGACACTGTGCTCTGAGATACTCACTGCTCCTCTTTTTATGGCCTACAGAAGTTAAATGAAAGTTATCCAAAAAGAAAATGAACATACTCTATGGTCACACTGGTAAGAAGTAAACAAATCAATGTCTGCATCTTAAGCTTACACAATGTAAGGAGTAAATAAATCAATGTTCACATCTTGGGCTTCCAGGATAATTCTATAGTTCATATCATGGACCTACAGCCCAAGACTACTCTTGACAATAAATTTAATGTGGCACTGGAATATGGCTGATCCATATTTAACAATCCCCTAATTCAAGTCTCTTTCAAAATAGCATCAGGTATGGCCTTCTAAACTAGCACTTCTATTTATCCAACTAAGACTTTTATTTAACACGTATTAAATAAAACACTTAATTTATATGTAATATTTATTTAACATGTATTAACATGAACTTTCCAAAAATATATAACAAGTTATTTATTTACACAGTAAAGGCCAGTGATTGCTTAAAGGTCTTCATTTTCACCACAAAAACGATTAAGAAGAAAGGAAAGACTAAAAGAGAAGCAGGCCTAAGTAGATGCAATTTCAGACAACAATGACACTGTTATTTTTATTACCACCATTATGACTACTACTCTATCATCAGAACTTAAAATAAGGCAGTCTTGCCCTTATTACCCCCCCCCCCCCCGGGCTAAAAGAATATGACCTGCTCCAAGTCACCCAGGGCTTTCAATGTATCTCTTAGTTCTAATCCAACACTTGAACCACTACATCACACTATACATTTAAATATATAAAAGAAATGCATGGCAATAGTCTAAATCCTATTGATTAGTCCCATTTCCATAGAATGAACTGTTGAATGGCGATTCAACACATTAATTAATTCCACTGATTCAACAGTACTACTCTCATTGGGGTTAACAATATGATTCAGACCATTTATAAACAACTCTATGTCTGGAATTACTCAGAGGGTGTGTATGAAACATCAATCATTGTGACAAAAGTGCTATATCTATGTTGCATAATTACTGAACAAATTCAAAAATGCATCCAGTCCATTAGATCAGTTATATCCCTAAAGGTTGTTGAATTACAAGACTTCCAAAATACCTGTGTAGTTTGAGTCTTCTGAGAACTTGTCCATCATCATTTTTAAAAAACCCTACTGGTTGGGAACATCTGCTACAGAATATTTTTGTTTATAATTTATTGACTTTGGTTTCCAATTTTTTCCCTACAGTCCTTAAAATTTTGATATCAGGAGTTTAGTTTCTGAATCAGAAGTTTTGCTATGTTTGTGCATGAAGTGCTGAAAGGTCAAAATGGAGGATCCCAATGAAAGTGAAAATGCTGTGAATAAGCCCTCTATTATTTTATCTAAGAGAACATTTTTCTAGCATTTGTAGGCCCTCCAGCACAATTCTATGGTTAACTTCTGCTGGAAGGTGACCACAGAATTCACAAATAATTATGTCTGTGAGTGCTTAACCTGTAAATGTATACGGATGACTGAACACAAATCAGGTTGGAACTGCCAGAGAATGATTAGGATAGTAATCCTTTACTGAAGATAGGCACAATTCAGTGTGCACTGGGTGCAAAAATGCAAATTTTATGTGGATATCACAATGAAAAAAGTGACATTTCCAATAACATAATATACTTCTAAAATCTTAAATGTAACCACTATAGAAAATTTGTTAGTGATTTTGAGAACAGACTGCTGGACTATATGGGGCTTTGGTCTGATTTAGCATCATTTTTGGGATTTTCTTATAAACTGAAACTGGGTAGTTGATTGTGGGCGCTTTACAGATTTTTTAAACACAAAGACAGTTACATTAAAATAGGTTTTCAATTTTTTTAAAGGCTGAAATATTTTTATTAGAGAAAATGTTTTCCTGAATATAAAGGAAATAGGAGTAAGTATAGAGATCTATGTACTATTTCAGATTACATTGATATTTAGATGACATCAGGCAAAGATAGAAAAGCCTGTGTGACCCAGCACATTTGTTTAACTTACTGAAAATTGGCTGAAATCTGAACTGTTTAATTGCACTGCCAATCGGGTAGCAATTAAAGAGCTTAAGATGTTCATCAGGAGACATGCTTTAGTATCTCATGTATTCAGTTTTTAAACTCACAAAGACTACAACTTTGCACAAAGATTACAACTTCGGTGCCTGTACACTGAATTATGCTACACTGAGTGTATTGAAACTCTTGGACTTACTAGAGGGGCGTAATTTGTATTTAATTCTTGTAGGTGAAAATACTTTCAAAAATTTATCTTCCTTTTGTGTGTAAAGTTTTGAAAGTTCTGCATTTTTATTACTGGAAATGTCTCAAAAATGCAATTATACACATAGACTCTGCATTAAAATACACTGTTTTATATACACAAATGGTAGTTTTGCCCTGAAATAAAAGGTTCTGGTTTTATTTTTTACATAAAGTTGTGGGAGGTGTAAAGGTGTTTTTCCCCTGCAACAGCATTCCAAAATGGGGAGAAATGTCATGGCAATTGACCATTATCTTGATATGTAGGATGAGAAAAAAAGTTGAATATTATTATTTTAAATAATACATTTTACTTGCTACCCACCTTTCCTTACACCTTAAGGTGGAGTTAAAACATATGAGCATAAAATGCATACAATAAAATACAAATGAAGTAAAATATGTGATTGGAAAGAAGAAAAACTCATTTAAGAAATGGAAGGCTCTTCCTACTGAGGAGAACAGAAAGGAACACAAGCACTGGCAAACTAAATGCAAAGCAACCGTCAGGAAAGCCAAGAGAAATTTTGAGGCACATATAACTAAGAACATTAAAAAAAATAGCAAAAACTTCTTTAAGTACATCAGAAGCAGAAACCCAACTAGAAAAGCAGTTGGGCCACTTGACGAAAATGGTAAGAAAGGGACAATAAGTGAAGAGTAGGAGATTGCTGAGCGGCTAAATGACTTCTTTGCCTCCATTTTCACACAGGAGGACAGACAACATATGCCTGCAGCTGAGTCAGTTTTTTTCAGGGAGGGAATTGAATGAATTAAACCAGATAGAGATAAACAAGGAAGATGTTCTCACATGCCTTACTAAACTAAATGTCAACAAATCACCAGGGCCAGATGGCATCCACCCCAGAGTTCTTAAGGAACTCAAGTGTGAAATTGCTGAAATTCTAGCCAAAATATATAACCTTTCTCTAAGATCAGGCACTGTACCCGAGGACTGGAGGGAGGCAAATGTAACTCCGATCTTCAAGAAAGGATCCAGGGGTGATCCAGGAAATTATAGGCCAGTTAGTCTAACTTCAGTTCCAGGCAAAGTGATGGAAACCATTATTAAAGAAAAAATTACCAAGCACATAGAAGAACAGGCATTGCTGAAGGAAAATCAACATGGTTTCTGCAAAGGCAAATCATGTCTTACTAACTTGATAGAATTCTTTGAGGGTGTAAATAAACACATAGATAAAGGGGACCCAGTCGATATTGTTTACCTTGACTTTCAAAAGGCTTTTGACAAAGTCCCTCACCAAAGGCTCCTAAATAAGCTCTTCAGCCATGGAATCAGGGGACAGGTCTTGTCCTGGATTAGAACCTGGCTAAACTGTAGGAAACAAAGGGTGGTAATAAATGGACACTTCTCTGGATGGAAAGAGGTGAGAAGTGGTGTACCCCAAGGTTCAGTTTTAGGACCGTTACTTTTTAATTTATTCATAAATGATCTGGATGTAGAAGTAAATTGTGAGGTAGCAAAGTTTGCAGATGACACTAAACTGTTCAGGGTAGTTAAAAATGAAACTGACTGTAAAGAGCTCCAGAAAGATCTCTCGAAATTGAGTGAATGGGCAACAAAGTGGCAAATGCATTTTAACCTAAACAAGTGTAAAGTCATGCACATCGGGGCAAAGAACCCCAAATACACTTATCAACTGATGGGATCAAAGCTTTCTGAGACAAACCAGGAAAGGGATCTTGGGGTTTTGGTGGTCAGCTCAATGAAGATGTCAACCCAGTGTGCTGCAGCAGTGAAAAAAGCAAATTCTATGCTTGGCATGATCAGGAAGGGAATCGAAAATAGGTGGGCAAATGTTGTATTGCCTCTCTACAAATCTATGGTGAGGCCACATCTGGAGTACTGTGTACAATTCTGGTCACCGCACCTCAAGAAGGATATAACGGAACTGGAAAAGGTACAAAGAAGGGCAACAAAAATGATCCAAGGGATGGAGCAGCTCCCTTATGAAATCAGGTTGCAACGCCTTGGTCTTTTCAGCCTTGAAAGACGGCGTTTAAGAGGTGACTTGATCGAAGTGTATAAAATCATGCATGGGATAGAAAAGGTGAATAAAGAAAAAATATTTTCTCTGTCACCCAACACTAGGACTAGGGGCACTCCCTAAAGCTCCAAGGTAGGAAAGTTAGGACTAATAAAGGGAAATATTTCTTCACCCAGAGGGTCATTGGGTTATGGAACTCACTTCCAGAGGAGGTTGTGACAGCTGTCAGCCTGGACAGCTTCAAGGCAGGATTAGACAGATTCATGGATACCAAGGGAATCAGTAGTTACTGAATGGACATCCAAGTGCTACCTCTGTGTTGATGGAGGCAGGCAGGATTTTCCCCGGGTACTGGTTGTGGGGGGTCGGGAGCAGGTGAGGGTTTTTACCCTCCTTTCTGCTAGAGATCCCTGTGTACAACTAGTGGGCCACTGTGTGACACAGAATGCTGGACTAGATGGGCTGAGGCCTGATTCAGCATGGCTCTTCTTATGTTCTTATGTTCTTACAAAGATAGAAACACATCATTACAAAAACATACACCAAACACAGAGTACAAAATCAAAATATAGTAGTCATATCACATATATATCAACATATAGCGATAATAGAATGTGAATTGAAAACGTATGATTCAGAGTGGATTGGGTAGGCCTGATGGAAGATATAGGTCTTTGAATCTGTTCTAAATTCCTACAGCTCACTTAGCTGTCAGAGCTCTTCCAGCAGGTCATTCCACAGTCGTGTGCTGGCCAATGAATAGGTCTTCTGGGTGATGGTTGCCAGTTGGATTCTTGCAAGCTAGAGTAAGTGTTTCCCAGAGGACCTCAGTGTCCTAAGGGGCTATGGACTGTGTGGGAGAAGGCGATTCTGTAGGTAACCTGGTTACAAACCATTTACATTCCATATAAAGCGCATACAGGTTTAAATGAACTATTCAGGCAAGTATAAGGAGGCTGAGCATGAAAGCCTCGGGGCACAATGAAGATGAGGGCCGGTGCGCACCGGCCGAGGTGGGATCCCGTGTCTGCCGCCGAGCGGGGGGCGCACAATTGGCCCATCTCGCCCGCCCCGTCGTGGAGGTGCGTGAACACGCGTGCTAGGACCCGAAAGATGGTGAACTATGCCCGGGCAGGGCGAAGCCAGAGGAAACTCTGGTGGAGGTCCGTACCGGTCCTGACCTGCAAATCGGTTGTCCGACCTGGGTATAGGGGCGAAAGACTAATCGAACCGTCTAGTAGCTGGTTCCCTCTGAAGTTTCCCTCAGGATAGCTGGCGCTCATCCGTCCGCAGTTTTATCCGATTAAGTATAATGCTTATGTATATTTACATATACATTAACTTCTTCAGGCAATTTAAAATACTCCAAATTTTAAACATTTAGAACATTCTAGTCCTGCATCCTTTAGCTATGATTGTCCGATACCGATGGAAAAGTTTGAATGTAAACCACATTCAGCTGAATTTGATAACAGTGAGCTATGAAACCTTCTGATTATGCATGGTTCCTGATCAAATGGATCACTATTTTTATCCAAATATAGTAACAGTTCCTCTTCCAACTATCCCTGTCAACAGAGAGAAGCTGAGGTGAAGACAACAGAGCGGAAGAGTACACTTCTGTCATTTTGCGTTATTAAAATTTTGACTGCTTTTTGTGTACACAAAATGCATGTACCCCAAGTAGCAAAGGAAAATAAGAAACTATGAAAACCTACTTTTGAAAAAAAAATACTGTTAGAAAGCTAGTGCTAGCTACAGTTGCTGGGAGCAGGAGAAACAGAGCAAGTCCATAGAGCCATGCAAGGAGTTCAATATATCACAGAGGACTCTGAACACCCCCAACACACACAAATGCCTCAAAACAAGGTACTTTGGAATATGAAAGAGCTTGCAGATTCAAATATGACATGGGAGTTTGGTTCTTAAAAATAATATTTCAAGCATAGAATGTCTGGAGGTCTTTGGGGTCCTTACAGTAGATGTTCGGATGACATCCTTGTACTTCTTTAAACTCCCATTCATAAGTGCTACTGATTGACTGATATGGCTATGTTGTAGTACAGTATATTTTCTCTTCAGCAGTGTAATGATGCACAAATGAAACTATTTACCTTTGAAATCAGCTTAGTAATGCACATGATTAAGAAGTCACAGTTCAGATTCAATATAAATTCTGAATATTGGCTCTCAGTTTCCCTAAGGGCTAAGGTTGCTGGAAAACCTGCTAACATATAAAATCTACCATAGATTAAAGGGCAATTGAAAATATTCCATGAAGTCAAATGTAAAGTTTTCTTACATGAATGATTACATCACTGAAGTAAAGAACTAGTGCAGAACACTGAAATATCATATAGTTTTACTTATCTTACAGTAATAAATGTTTCATTTCTCTGTAATGTCCGGCAACTAATTTCCTTAAAACTAATACCAAAAAGACTTTGCTTCCCCATTGCACCTGGATTTTTATATTTTGAGATCTCTTAAAAACACTGATAATCCACCCATGATGATTACCCTTCATAAAAATGATATTTATTTAAAATCGGAAAGCTTAGTATCTTGCTTTTGAAATGTTTCCACTGACACCCATTATAATGCTAATGAAAAATTCTTTATAATTTTAACAATAACACCATATGCCACTGTACAACTTTTTTTTTGCTTTACAGAGAACAATAGTTTTCATTAATTCCCCTCTCTATTAATGGGACTTTCTGTTATCCAATACACTTTTATAGAATGCACACAAGACCACTATCTATGGATGGGTGCCAGTTAATAGCAACACATTTAATGCTTTACCAAGCGCAATTTGCAACTTGATTTCTTATGCAAAAATTATATTTAAAGTCTCAGTAAGCCATTCTCACACTAAATCACATTTTTATTTCTGCAACTAAAGATAGAACAATGTTTTATTGTTATGGGTCTAAAGGAAATGTTTTAAAATCCTCTTTTTCTTTGAATGACTTCTACTCTATCACAATGTAATTTCTTCAAACATCTGTATAAAAAAAAGTACAGGTTCTCCCTGCCTAGGTATTTGAAACATGATCTGTACAACAAGTATACTGTTTGAACAGTGTTAACATACAACATCAGAACAGCATTAAAAATGCTGTACTGGAACAAATAGCAACAGGGTACGTTCTGAACAATTCTTTTTTTTTAAAAAGTAACTTCCTAGCTATTGACTAATAAGAGAAGGTATTTCCAAATATCTCTTACGCAATTCTTGTGTTTCTGGTTCCTTAATTTTCTGTAAATGTTCAAGAGGATTTTGTAAATATTGTTTTCAAGTTGGTGTCATAGATTTTGTTCAGATTTAGTCGAAAGGAAAACTTGTTCAATAGTGCATTCTAATGCAACAAAAAAGATATATGCTTTGGACAGAGGACTGTAAATTCCTTTTTATTACCAAGCATTGTACCCACTCTCCTTGTAAATTTGTAAGAGGCAAAAATCACCTGACCAAATACAAAAAAATACATCCCATGATAAACTCTAGCGTGATACGCATTTAGAATATTGACAAATAACATCAAAGCTCTTCTCTTGTTTGCTAATATTAATATTGGTGAAAGCACCAATTTATAATTTTACTGCTATGCTATTTTTAAAAATAACCTTATTAGCAAATGACTGCCAGCAACTGGAATTATCATGCACTGCTTCAAATACACCAAATAACAAGCTACCTTAATACATTGGTAAATTAATTTTATTATAGCAAAGTACTATTGAAATTTTTCCTGTTGGCAATAGTTTTTTTAAAAAAAACTTAAAGAAGGGCAATTTTTCATCCCACATTTTGCCAATTTAAATAACATGCAAGTACATCAGAATTAAATGTTCTTTCTGTCAATTCAGTAACCTAGTTGTAGTTATATAAGAGAGCTGGGGGAATCACATCATCCTTTACCCTGCAGCCGGATGCCGAACTGTGCCAGTAGACTCGTAACTCATTTTCACAGTAATTTGGCTGGAAAAGTGGCAGACAAGATGCTTAGGTAGAGGTACCCTGCATTATGGTCAAATGGCAAAAAAGCTAGGATTGACTTCAGCCAATAGTTTCTCTTTGGCAAAATCCATACTATAAAATTGGACAGGGCAACCAGCACTACTTTCTGTTGGACTTGATCTTATCCTTCCAACATAGAGAAGTGACAAGACACTGATTACAGAATTATTAATTGCTGTTGGTTCTTGCTTTCTCTCTGTCTGTCCCCCTTGTATTTCTAGTTAACTCTGGATTTTCTGATTGGAGCTGAACTGCAGCTTGGGTATGGAGTTTTCATTGCTGTTTCTGTCGCGGGGTCCCATTACACTACACAGTTAAACCATTATGATTCCCCTTTAACTGCCATGGTGACATCCTATGGAATCCTCAGGTTAGTAGTTTAGTGAGACATTAAGACATTCTGGCTGATATTTCTAACTATTAATTACTAAATGGCATATTTCAGGATTCCATAGAATGTTTATGCAGTAGTTAAAGTGTAATCATAGTGCCATAACTATTCAGATTAAGAGTCCCAGATGTCTCAGACTGACTAATACGATGGCATTTGAATTCTGGTCTCACTGTACCATATTCCTACTAGTATTGTTTCTTCCAGTGCTCTGATCATGCAAGAAGAGTGGGTTATAATACTGGGGTGGGATGAGGCTCCTCTGAGTAAAGAGGTAATCTGGGGAAGTGAGTGTAATTGGGCAGGATTTCAGTGAGAACAAAATAAGATGGAAGATTGCAAACATAAAGGTTTTGACTCACTGTGATAATTTCCCAGCTGGACTTGCCTTTCAAGTATTATAGTTCATACTGTTTCCTTGCTGCATTACAATCCCATAATACCACTTGACATAAATTTTTACTTGACAAACTCAGATGAAGAGCTGAAGGAATATATAATCGAGAAATAGAAGGAAGGGACACTTAACACATATACTCATGTATAATTGACCTCATCCATAAGTCAAGGGCGAGTTTGGGGCCAAAATGATGGATTTTGATATGACCCATGGATAAGTCGAGGGCCATTTCACTGTTTTCCCACCCAGGCATTCAAAAAGGTCTGAAGTAGTACAGCGGTGTAGTGAGTAGAAGGTGCCAGTGCTTCTGTTCTCCTGGAATGGAGAACAGAAGCTCTTGTCTTTAACCACTTTACACAGAAGATGGAATTGTTCCTCTGGTAAGAATTAAGGTCCATTACACACAATGACTCATGGAGAAGTAGATCTAGGTTTTGAGGGTTGATTTTTTTGACTAACATAGAGATAGTAAAATGTCTTTTGTGTGCATGTGAAAATGCTTCCATTTATCCCAGAACAGAAGTAACAAGGTATAAATATTTATTTATTTATTATTTCAATTTGCTAAACCGCCCTTCCCGAGGCTCAGGGCGGTTTCCAAACATATAAAACACATCGAGATAAAACATCCTTTAAAATCACCCTAAAATACCATAACAATCATTCACAGACATCTAAAATCGCATAAAACATACTAATCAGAGCAAAGCTGATTCAAGCAAAACAGTGGCAGCACGGCTAGGCGAGGGATTGGCAGTTCAAGCATCGGTCAGGCCAAACGCTTGCCTAAAAAGCCAGGTCTTACATGACCTGCGGAAGTTCCACAGAACCGGGGCAGCCACCGAGAACGCCCTCTGCCGTGTGCTGGAAAGCCTATAAGTTTTCAGTCCTGGGACCTCGAGCATGTTAAGACCCTCTGAGCACAGTGATCTTCTGGACACGTATGGGGTAAGTCGCTCCCTCAAGTACACTGGCCCCAAACCATATAAGGCCTTGAAAGTCAGAACGAACACCTTGAAGGAAACCCGAAATTCAATAGGCAACCAGTGCAGTTCGCACAGGAGAGGTGTTATATGGGATGTTCTAGTGGCTCCCAGCAGCAGGCGAGCTGTCGCGTTCTGCACCAGTTTGAGTTTCCGGATCGCCAACAAAGGTAGGCCAATGTACAGTGCGTTACAGTAATCGAGCCTCAAGATGACCGTGGCTTGGATCACCGTGGCCAGGTCGCAACGGGAGAGATAGGGAGCCAGACGTTTTGCTTGCCGCAGGTGGTAGAAAGCTGTCTTGCAGGCACAAGCAATTTGCGCCTCCATAGACAATAGATAGGTACTTGATTTTTTTCTTTTCTCCAGTAATTAAAATACAGCTACATTGCATTACAATCGTAAGATAATCAGTGGCAAACTCAATCCTTATGCAACGTAACAAAATTGTAGCAACTTTTATAATTAGGAAAGCATCACTAAAAGGTAGAAAAGGGTTTCAATTCTGGCTCATATTGTGGACGTTGAAAGGACAATGAGATTGGCAAGAAGGGTATCTTTTGTTGCCACAACTTGCATTACTAGGTGGTTATTTGAACTAACTTAAAACTGTTATTGTAGCTACTGGGGACTTGGATTATAACTGCAACTAATATGAAAACCTTTCAAGCATTCATGCATCAATATTGTTATCATACCCTCTTTCAAACATTTCATCTTCATTTCTTCGAGTCATGCTTACAAACATCTGCCTACTTCCTTAATTGGCATGCTGTGCTAGATGCAACAACCACTTCTAGTATCGAGATATATTTTAAAGCAGTCTAATAGAATGTGGCAAGCAATTAGTGCAGCTTCAACATGTACTTTTATTTAGCAACTTCTGAATATTTCATAAATGCTCTTTTGGAACAAGTTTTCACAGACTAACAATACTTGTAGTTTCTACATCAAAAATCCCTGTGTTATGCAAAGTGAGACTATCACTACCAGCTGCGTATTAATGGTTACTGCTAAAGAATATATCATATACAATATAGACAGAAAAGGGTTTAGCAAACTCATAGATATATTTCATGCATTTCATCTACAATTGGTACCCATTCCCAAGTGTTGTGTGTCCTAGAATACTGCTCTCAAATGTTTCTGCAAAGATATATCTTTGCGACATATTATGAAAAACTCCACAGTTGTATATAATATTCTTGTTGTACTTGATATATATCATTCTAAACTCTTGGGTGTGATTAGCGGCGAATATTTTGTAATTAAGATTCTAAGACAGCACACAGTTACAAAAGTCTAGTGAAATTAATACCTCAACATACTGAAAGCTGACTGTGGAACGCCCTGCCTAGGGATATAAGGTCTGCCCCCTCCCTCCTGACTTTTCGAAGGTAGGTGAAAACCTGGCTTTTTGAACAGGCTTTTCCAAGTACAGCATAGCTATACGCATTCAAGGAACGACTCGACAATGAAACTGACTAATGACACGACATGGAGACACTCACAATAATGTTTTAAAGGCTTGTACGGATTAATTTTTTTTAAAAAATATATTGTATGTTACATGTTTTAATGTTATGTTATGGTTGTTTTAACTGTTATAATGGTTGTGGCATTGAATTGTTGCCAATTTTGAACCGCCCTGAGACACCCTTAGGCTGAGAAAGGCAGTATATAAATGTTGTAAATAAATAAATAAATTCCGATACTTAAAAATATATATCTGGTGTCCCTGCATTTCCTAATAGGGCATTACACCTTACAGGTAAGAGACAACAGAAAAAGGACAGTTTGTGAGCTAAATCCAATTGATTATTCAAGTACACAAGAGACACATTTAATCAACAGGATCTGCATAAACGGAAGTGGAAGGAATCTTCAAATCTCATGACCAGTTTGTATGGATTATCCTTTTACGTGCAATGACTCAATCAATTATTAGTTACATGCTGATTTCAAACCTTTACAATATAAATACTGGTTCTGTTAAGTCATCTACGTATGTTTTGTCAAGGATTTGTTTTACAAAAATGGAATACCATATTTCACTTATTCTAAGACACACTCCACCCACCCCCATGATTCTCAAATAGAAGAGGTGCCTCCAAGAATTGAAAATATTTATCTTGAAAAAAATTCCTACTTGGACCTAGTGCAACCAGTATTGACTCTTATTGAACTGAGGGCGGGACGGTGAATTGCAGTGCCCAAACCAAATGCGGCAGAGAGGGGCTAACATCAATGGAAGTTTTCTCATGCCCCTCCCTGCCACAGACCGGTGACAATGCCAATCTTCAGAGGCCACTTGTCTCCGTCGACAGGGTGATTCAAAGTCTCCCCTCCAGCCATACAATGGAGGTGACCGGAGGTGAGTGTTATTTGAGGATAAACCCCCTTTATAAAGTTTTCTTAACATTAAAGATGACATTATGAAATAGTTTGACATCTTAACAGTTACAAATATGGATACAATGAAACCACTCTTTGGCATTTATATTGATCACAGACTAAAAACTGAATACTATCAATTTAATCTGATGTAGTTTAAACTGAAGTTGTTCATTCAGTTTAACCCATGTGAAAAGTTATTTAAAAGTTGTTCAACATCTATAGTAAAATGCTCCCTCTTAGATACAAATTACATGTTATCAATGCATTTCATCCCATAAAGGTCCCAGTGATTTTAACAAATAAAACAGTTGCAATAAGTTTTATCAATAGTATGTTGCAAATGATACAAAATAAATGATGAAATATTCTATATATTTATGTAACTTGAATTACAGACTTCAGAAGAAATTAGCCAGCCTAATTTCACTGGGTTCCATACACCTGCATTCAGGTGCACACATTGTGTTCTCAAGACTTAAACAGCATGTGAATGGATACAAAACAGTGATTTTACAGAGTGCATAGCTACAGATCTTCACTTTTAAAGCAATTCTGATATAATCAGTAAGTTTTACATAAACACTCAACAATTCAGTACAGAGTTGGCTCTTTGCATTTACAGATTTCACTTTTGCAAATTTGATAAAAAATAATTTCTAGGAATCTCCAAGTCTTCCATAGTCAACTTCTGCTGTATGGTATATAATGATATCAAGAATGGCATGCTGTTTGGCACAGAATTAACATTTTAAGCTCAAAATGGTTGTAGCTTTCATAAAGATTCTTCAAATACCTCTATGGATGTTCTAGCAAGATTCAAATAAATTTTACACTTCTCAACCACATGCTCTTCCCGCAAGCAAAACAGACACCAAGAGCATTGGAGGGTGATATCTTATGGATTGAAAAGGTACGAAATTTAAAGAGGGAAGTAGAAACAATAGGAGGGAGGGAGGAAGAAAGGAAAGGGGGAGGGACAGGGCCATCCCCATGGTAACTTTCACTCCTGACCTTCTGGAAGAAACTCAAAACCTGGATGCGGGATCAAGCGTTTGCAGAATAGACTGACTTGCTGGGAAATACAATACTTTTAATGGACTACAATTGACAGAGGAGGATGATTTAAATGGGCAAATTATTTTAATGTATATTTATAATTTTTTTACTTGTCTTAGTTGTATTTTATACTATATTTTATTCTGTGTTGGCACTGAATATTGCCAGTTGGTAGCCATCTGTCGGTGACCCGGAAACTTAAGCAGGTGCAGAACGTTGCAGCTCGGGCGCTCACAGGCACGCCTACGAGCCATCACATCATGCCTATTCTGCAGGAACTGCACTGGCTGCCCGTTGAATTCCGGATCACCTTCAAAATGTTAGTCTTGACTTTCAAGGCCTTGTATGGTCTGGGGCCAGTGTACCTGAGGGACCGCCTTACCCCATACTGTCCAATGAGATCACTGAGATCAGAAGATCAAGATATACTCCTTATCCCAAGTGCCAAAGTTTACCGCCTCACCATTGCCCCTACATTATGGAACTCCTTACCGCCGGAGATCAGGTCACTCCGCGATCTTCTGGCTTTCCGGAAAGCCTGTAAGACCTGCATGTTCCGGCAGGCCATTACACTCTAAGCTGGCCTAATTAAGTTGACCTAACTTGGTAATCTCAAGTTAAGTACTGTTATTAATATTTCAATCTTTTAATGTTTTAATGTACTATCTGCTTTGTTGTTGTTTGAATTGTGAGCTGCCCCAAGCCACTTGGGAGTGGCGGCCAAGAAATCGAACAAATAAATAAAAAATAAATCTACCCAAATGTTTAGAAGTTATTTCAACTGATGTAAAATGAAAACAAATAACGTGGCTCAAGCAAAACTGAGCTTCATGATGCCTAGATCTATCCTCACCATTAAAGAGGTATACCTAGTGCCCGTCCACCCCTGGTGTGAGAAACACAAAACAGGCTCTTACTCATATAATTATTAGAGGGCCATTTTTAAAGAAAAAGAAAACACGTGAGGCTTTATCCTGTTGTTTTAATTCGTCTCCCTGAATCTGCACATTATCTGCATGTAAAGGGATGGTAAAGTGTGTACATGTCTTTTTCACCATGAAAGGAAAACACAGAGGAAGTCAGAAATAGCTGGGGAACACCCACCCCTTTCCTTCTTTAATGCCTGCTATAGATGACAAAAGACACCCCCCCCTCCCCGCTCCGCTCTTTCCCCTTTGTCCCTCTAACAAACATAGAAGGAAAAACTCATACCAAACTTGCAGGGATCATTGGGAGCAGACATAAATATCAGGTATTCTTGGCACTGCTTTGGCCATTTTACAAAGTTGCCTAGAAATCAAGGAAAGACACTCAAACCTTCTAGGTTTGATGGAAAGAGTGAGAGAGTGTGGCAAGATTTTTCCTGGCTTGTAGGAAGTGTTGGAGATGGACAGAAACAGCAGGAGATACTTTCCTGAAACACCTGCTGTCTCTTTCCCCTGGCAATGCTTCCTGGAAAGGAGGGGGGAGTGTAATTCTCCTTTCCGCTTTTACCAAGCACATTGGGTTTGAAACATACTTTATGGTTTTCCCCCTCCCTCACTTCAACTGAATAAAAAAAGAAAGAGCATGAATTTTTCTGATTTTTTTTCAAAGCGCATCAACACCTCTGTGTAAGTTATACCAGGCTACCTCTTTCTCTACCCCTCTGTGTGCTTGCCTCAGGAGCTGGAGTGGAATTGGCAGCAAGAATAGATATACACTTCACTGACAAGCCAAGCAGATATTTGTGGGCCCCTGATGATGCCTCTCCTATTTAACAACCCTACTTTAGCAGATGGTGCATCTGGTGAATTAGGGCTTGCCTCTGAAAGCTCATGCTAATATAAATTAAGGCTGGTGCTTTTACTGTAGCCAATTTGTGCCATAATAAATTAAGGCCAGCACATTTTTGAACTGCAAGAAGAATTGCTATGAAGTAAACATGGACACTGCCAGTGAACACAACATATTTTCCTGTACGGCCCTGTTTACTGGAAAGAGGACTGAATATAGGAAACCAAGGCTTCAATGCAGACTGAACCTTTCCATGTTGCTGTAAAATAAGCATCCAGCACAGCATGGTCTAACATAGCATCTTAATAAAAGAAGGTATGCTGAAAGTTTAGGCTACATTCATTAAACAGTGATGGCTCAATCTTTTCTTTTGGGGGTGGGGGGAAGCTTACACAAGATGAACTTAGCTGGCCCTCTCCCTAAGTTTAGCCATCTCTTCTTCAATTCTATTGTTATCGCCTATACACTAGTTTTCTCCCTTGGGGCCCTACGGGAAGCATTGCCCAGAGGGAGACGATGAGGAAAGCAGTCACTGCTGCTCCTCTCCTTGCTCTTGTCAATATTTACTTGCTCAGTGGGAACAAATCAACAGGCATTGGCAGCAGTGAAAGAGGAAGAAACAAGCTGAGAGACCTGGCAGCAATACTCCACCATCATGATCTGCTCTGTTTGGAGTGTAGGATTTGGTACAGTATTCCGGTTGTTGAAATATTTCAACAGCTTCCATCTTAGGCCTCTTCCACATAGCTGTATAAAATCCACATTGAATTGGATTATATGACAGTGTGGACTCAGATAACTCAGTTCAAAGCAGATATTGTGAATTATCTGCCTTGATATTTTGGGTTTTATGGTTGTGTGGAATTACCCTAAGTTCAATAAGACCAGCCCTATGCCCTGCCTTTCCTCAATGCAATCTATGGTGATATACGTAGATTCTTTAGAAATTTTCCAACTAGGAACTAACTAGAGCTAAACCTGATTGGCTTTAATACAATTCAAGCATCCTGTATCTCCAGGCTGTTTTTTTCAATTTGTTGTAAGCCACTTTGAATCTTGAATTGGGAAAAAGCTGGAACAAAAATATGACTGATGATGATGATATTCTTATTTTTAAAAATATAATATTGATTTATGGGCTGCCATAGTATTGTTTATTTGGTTGGTTTTTTTGCTACCAGGACACAAATTTTACAAGTATAAATTAAATTCAATAGCCAATGTGATGTAGTACTTTGAGTGTTGGACAAGGATTATGAGAAAATCAAACTTTAAATCCACACCTTGCCATGGAAACCTACTGGGTGGCCATGGGCAAGTGATATTTTTGCAGGCTCAGATAAAGGTAATAGCAAAACTGCTCTGATCAAATCTTGCCAAGAAAACCCCATGATACATTTGATGTAAGATTGCCATAAGTCAAAAACAACATGAAGGCACACAACAAAAATCCATAAAATTAAAAGAGTAAATTATAATATTAAAAGATAGTTGAATTAAAACAGTTTTAAACACACAACTAAAACAATAACAATTTTTAAAATAAAAATAAAAATGATAAAGTCATCAATTAATAGTCAGTTTCTGAAAGCCATCTTGAATAGAAAGTTCTTTGGGTGACAGCAAACCAAAGAAAGTGGCCTGAGAACTGCCTCAAGAAGGCAATTTCTCATATCCTCATTAAATGTGCCTCTGGGGCTAAAATGTCAACTTCTGTCTGTCCCAAGGCACAGGCAGGTTTGTAAGGGAGAATGCATGGATCATAAATCAAATCATGAACCCAAATCTTATCACATAAGGCTGTGAGTAGCACTCTGAACCCGCTTAGAGAAAGTCTACAGTAGGTAATAAACAAACAGTGACCAATTTTTTTCAATTAAGGGCATTTTTGCTTATCAGCCAAGTTTTGCATAAAATACCTACAATTCTAAAACATCATTAAATCCTAATGCATGTATATTGGAAACTGGATTCTTATGGAAGAGTATAACTATCCAGGTTGGATGGTTGAATGTAAATTGGATCTTCTGAAAAATGACAATATTTCTATGTTCTTAGAATTAAATGTTGGTCCACTTTTCCAAGTCTAGACTACTGATGGAAAAGAGAAGCCGAGTCGACCATTCTGGCACTATCTCTCAAATCTGCGGATGATGTCACAGAATCACAGAGTTAGACGAGACCATCAAGGCATCCAGTCCAATCCCCTGACATGCAGGAAAACACTCCAAACAGATGGCCATCCAGGCTCTGCTTAAAAACTACAAGAGAAGCGACTCCAACACACCCCGAGGAAACATATTCCACTGCTGAATAGCCCTGACTGATCGTCTGGAAGTTCTTCCTAATATTTAGGTAGAACCTCTTTTCCTGCATATTGCAGTCATTATTCAGTGTCCTAGTCTCCAGGGCATGTCTACATCAATCATGTAATGCAGTTTGGAGGCAGCTTGACCATGTGGTGTTTATAAGACACATGCCATAAATGCATGCTAGAGCGCACTTCAAGGGCTTTCAACTGAGATCACCAAAGTCTGAGAATAGACTGGAATAGAGCCCTTAATGAGAGCCCATCAGCATAGTTGTGAATCATGTCACAAATTGAAAGCAATTAAAGAATGGGGTGCTTTGGTGGTCTGCACATGTCAAGTTGCAGATACTGTGTATCCTGGAACCAGTTTGAGGCCAGGCTCTGCTGTGTGCATATGAACCATTCAGGCCTTGAAGTGGTTCTAGATTTTTTCATCTTATCAGCCATAAAAAGAAACCAATTCCTTTTCTGTTGATTTCACACTGACATAAGTAAGTCATCAATGTAGAGATACCCAAATGACGAGAGCAATAGAAAACAAGTTTTCCTCCTCCTCAATATGTCATCCTTTCAAAATGTCAGCTAGTATGTTTAGTAATACTAAACAACATGTAATAAAAAACAAGACCAAACAGTATTCCCCAGATCTATATATCCCATTAGTTATGGGGCATGGTTGGCATGACATGCCTAATAAAAAGCACATTTTAACACATTACTTAACACATTTCAGCACTCTTGTTTCTTTTATTTTTAAAAATTACTTGAGATAGGAAAACTCCTGAGTAACAAGACCCTGGAAGGAAGGAAGACCATAAACATTTCAATCTAGATAATTTTTTTGCATCAATCCTTAGCTTTATGAAGGTCCTAAGTCAACTGTAGACTCTAAACATAAACACGGAAAAATATTTGTTATGGTTAAAAATGAAGAACTGCCTATGAGATATTCCTGTGCAAATATTTCTTTTGATAACAATACAATACAAGTTAGTCTTCTTAGCCATCTGACTAGAGCCAGAAAACCGACATTGTTACTGGACTGAAATAAGGGAAATGGGGGAGAAAATTCATCCTCAAGCTTGTATTAATCTTTGTGAGAAGCAGAGATTTAAATATCAGTCCACCAGTACATACAAAAAAGTCTTAAAGTCTCACGTCTTCTAAATATTAATCTCAAGGAAGCATTTTCTCCTCCAGTGGTGCCCCCATTATTTTTTAAAAAATAAACTAACATATTTTTATCACTACTCAAACTAACCACAGTGTCCCATAAGTATTCTCAGTGAAATTTGGGAGAAAACATAATCAGAAATTATACTACGACATGTTGTACTCTTGTTCTCAGGGCCATTTTTTTTTAAAAAAAAAAACCACAGTTGTTCCCATTGGCCAAGATAACCTCAGTCTTACCTTCTTAAGAGATGTGCAAACACAGAGAGTTGTTAAAATCTCCCCAACACACTTTTGTAGGGCACAAATGGTCACATGAAAACAAGGAAATATTTTCAACCCCAGTTTGAAGTGGCACCCATGATGGATGACAAAATTGCATAGTCTGTTCAAATATACTGAGGTTCTGCTTCCTGCCCAAATATAGACGATGTTCCAGATCTTCAAAACCCCACCTAGATGGGAAACACACTACTTTAAAGACTACCTTCTTCCACTCTTGTTTGTATAGTGCAGGGGTCCTCAAACTAAGGTCCGGGGGCCGGATACAGCCCTCCAAGGTCATTTACCTGGCCCTCACTCAGAGTCAACTAAGTCTGAAACGACTTGAAAGCACAAAACAACAACAATTCTATCTCATCAGCTAAAATCAGGTCCACATTTCCCATTGAAATACTAATAAGTTTATATTTGTTAAAATTGTTCTTCATTTTAATTATTGTATTGTTTTAAAGGGCTTTTTGCACTACAAATAAGATATGTGCGGTGTGCATAGTATTTCATTCATGGGTTTTTTTTTCCAAATTATAATCCAGCCCTTCAACAGTTTGAGGGACTGTGACCTGGCCCTCTGTTTAGAAAGTTTGAGGACCCCTGGTATAGTAAAACCTTCCTTACTGTTAAGAGGCTTTACACATTTGTCACCTAAGCCCCATTAGAACCAGTCCTGCTATTTGGGTCTGTCTATCTATGCCTGAGATTTTCCATTTTATCAGTCAACCTGAGAATTTGTATCCGAACGTGGCACAGGAATATATGAAATATATAGTATTTTCTCCTGACCAATTTATCTCACTTAGAGATGAATGAAAAAACACACCATTTATTCAAGTGTTTTTTCCTGTTTTGAATAGCCTTTTTTGCACTTAAGAAGCATCTTGTATCCTAGAACAGAGACCAAATATTCAAAAACCTCTATTATGATATATGTTTCATAACCATTTATGAATATGCATTTATGTACTTAGTGTATTTGCTCCATAATGCACAGTTTTGCTTTTACAATTAGCTGAGCTACTCAGTGTATTGGGTATATAATTTTGCTGAAGAGTTGGAAAGAAAAACAGGTCACTTACATATTTATTGTAATCCATTTTTATATTTCAAGTAAATAATGGTAGCTTTGAAATGGAAAATATACTCGTGGAAGACATGAATACTTGTTAAGTTTCGACTCCTGCGTAGAAAAAGCTAACAAAACACAACAATACAATCCATCTGGTGATACAGCCTAAATACAGAGGAAAAACACATTTAATAATATCAACAGGAATGATTTTGTTTTAAGTGCAATGGGATTTCGCTCTGCCATGAAAGTGCTTATGAATGGCGAACACTGGGTATGTTGAAATTTCAGTGAGATGACACTTTTATGATTAGTTATTTAATTGAAAGTTATCCCATTCCTTACTACAGATGACAATTTCAAAATATACATATGCAAATTATTTTAAGTACTTGTATAATGTTTTCGAATCTCTGGAATGCTTTACAATTTGCACTTCATTTAATCTCCTGGCACTTCTCAATATGCATATCTGGGAATTAATTTGCATCATTTTGCTAAGGGAATCCATAAATGACCAAATTAGGATATATAAAAGCTCAAACTTTAAAACAATATTTGTTGTCAAGTCAACAGAGAATTTAAAAATATTTTTGCTTGTTAGGAAAAATGTCCCCAGATTTTCAGGTACCTAAACAAGATTGTTCTAACATACGTAGATGATCATAATTCGCCAGTTCCTTACATTACTTCAGCACATGTTTACCATTAGTCTAGTGAGGTAACCCCAGGCCACACCAAACATGTGTTCTCAAACCACACTCAAGAGACTGTCATCTCACAGAGCTAATAGACAGTCAGCAGTACAGAACTTTAATGCAAACACACATCCCAGTCTTTGAAAAGTTCTTCCCTAGCTGTTCCTCCCATCAAACCTTTTGATTTACTCACCCTTTCCTAAGTGTTCTCCACCTTCCATTACATTGGACTCTACTTCTGAGTTTCCCCTCTTTTAAAGTCCTCTTTCTCTTGGGTTCACTATCAAGAAGCTGATCAATAAAGCTCCCCTCCGTCTGACTACTCCTTTTGAGTATATGCTGCTTTAGTTTCCCACGTGTTTCTCCTTGAGAACAGCCTTGGCAGCTAGGGCAGGCTGACTGCTTATTTACTTCAAGAATGTATGAGTAGCACAAGCAAAAGTTGGGTGCCCCCACTTCTAGTGCTACTTTGGTTCCTTACGGGCCATCTTGTGGCTCGCTCTTCCACAACATAGTCAACAGAGTTTTGATTTTGGGAGGGCATTTTTCTTTTCTCTAGCAGCATTGCAAATTGATCTCAGCAGATATTTCAATGTTCACCTTTCTCCCTTGTGTCGTTTCCACAAAATGGAGGAAGCAAGATGAGAGAGGCTGCCTGAAGACAAAGTTGAATAGGTTTGCAAAGGAAACTCAGTCCTGATCTAATAGATGTATCAATAGTAGAAGGCAAAGGAAAAAGTACACTAACTTGTCAAAGGCAATAAAAACAGACATGTTTTATTTTATTTGTTTGAGATGAAAGATTTTCTTGACAGTACCTAAAGAAAGACATATTGATGTTCCCTTCATTCTCCTTCACTCTCCATTTACCTGTCCTTGATGGCCTTTCATCTACTGCAATCTGTGGCATTTCTTTCACAAAAACATTCTAGTATTTTCCCCTTAAATGTGCACTTAATTGTTGGAGATAAACATGTCTTCTCCGAGGTTCGAATGTGCACAGTCTTTGTGATTCCATAGATTACTGTTCAGTGACTTGAAAGGACTTAGTGACAAATATGAGGCACTTTTGAAATTATTCATAGTTCTCCCTGTCGTGTAGTAGTCATAGTAGTAGTAGTCGTAGTCGTAGTCGTAGTAGTAGTAGTAACAACTTTATTTATATCCCACCACAAACTCCCAAAGGGGACTTGGGGTGGCTTACAGAGCAGCACATGATGGTGCCACACAAAACACATAAAATACAATACATCAGCATTTATAAAATCAGTAACAACACCAATTAACTATTTAAAAAAACCTTACAGAATTTAAATAAAAAACCCAACTTAATTTAAATAATGTGCTCAATAAAATGCAGCTAGTAGTCACTAGTTAAAAATGGGCAGTACAACCAATTTGAACATCTCAGCCAAAAACCAAGTTAAAACGCCAGCATTAAAGTGCCAGAGTAGAACAGCATCAATTGAGTATCCATTGTCACACATCTCTATCTGTTTAGGAATACAGTTACTCTTTCATATTCATGGATTCTGCATCCACAGATTCAGCCATCCACTGTTTGAAAACATTCAAAACAAGTTCCAAAAAGCAAACCTTGATTTTGTCAGCGCCATTATATTACACCACTTAATATAGTAGGGCTGCAAGACCCATGGATGTATCCTGAAACCAAACCGCAGCAGATATAAAGGATATCTTAGTCACTGAACTGTAGCATGGGGTTGGGGTCAAATATGAGCCACAGCTAGAACACAGGGACATTAGTATTTCTCATGAAAAGCACTTGTTTTGGGTATTCCATTTTTATTTCTCCATCGGTAGGATTTCAACCAGACTACAAAGGGGGATGGGTGAGAATGTGAGAGGACTATCTGCTGGAGGCGTATGTGCACTGGCAGATTTAACCCAAAATGAGGGTGCTTGCATGATCCACTTAATTGTCACTTCAAGCACTGGGCACCATTTTCATACCTGGTGGACACTGCACACACCAAATTGATGAGGACAAAATAAGGGTCACGGGAGAGTGGTGTCATACCAGTTCTGGCACTGCTTGCCCATGCAGCACAACAGACTGCATGACAAAGCCTGGGGTCATGTTGTGCAGTCCCCATTCAGCTCCCAAACTAGCTCAGAGGTATGGGGTGCAGCCTCCAGAAATGCTGATCTAGATTATTGGATCAGCTTTGCTGTTTCTGACCTATCAAGATGCACTAAACATCAGCTGATAGATCAGTAACTACTGGCTTATTCTCCCTTTTTATGTAAAAAAAACCTAAAAGAATTAGAACAGCATTAAATTTGATTTGTATGACCATCACAACATTAAGAAAGTTGCTTAAGTTTTCTTGTTTTCTTTTTTCTGTCATTTATCTTTAGACTGTTAGATTGAAGATAGGACTGCATAATAATAATAATAATAATATCCTATTTTGTTTTAATTGACAAGTTAAATGTTCTGAGAGCTTCCTAATCTTTGTGGAGGTATAAATACTGTATGTTTAAAAAACCTCAGAATAAATTGAGAATGATCAGCGGATAACTTGATTCAATTCAGTGATTAACTTTTCCCTCTTGCTAATATCACAATTTAAATTACCTTGATTTAATTGCCAAACCTAATAAGAGGCACCCCAGATAAACCAATGCCATCCCCCCCATACACAACATCAAACCAGAGAAGAAAATTGAAAAGCATGCCTGTGTTTCTTGGAAAGCACTGCATCCTTTTTTAATAAAAAAAAATTCGAATAATATAAGTAGAATATAACAGATTCTCATTTCCTCATACAAATGTTTTTAAAAAACCAAAAGCGGCATAGACAAATACACACACACACACACACACACACCTCCTTCCAGTGTCACCTATTGTCTACACCTTATTAATTTCAAACTCTTCTACTTATATCCATCTCTTTTATACTGTCCCCCCCTTCCCTTTTCCTTTCTTAATTTCTTGGACAGCACTGCATCCTTTTTAAACAAATATTTGGATCATACAAGTAGAATATAAAATATCCACATTTTCTCACAAGAATGTTTAGAAAACAACAAAAGTGGTATACACACATCCTCTTCCAGTGTTACCTACTGTTTACACTTATTAATTTCAAAGTCTTCTCCTAGTTATATCAATCCCTTTTCCACTGTTTTTCCCTTTCTCCCTCTTCTTTTCTTTCACCCCCGCCCCCGAACATTGGTGCATTTTAATTATCTTCATTCTATTTGTTTGATCATAAAAATAGTCTGATTCAGTTCCTTGTATTTTCTATTTTCCTTTACTTTGGATATCAGTTCTTTCATTTTTTGTCCTTCCCATTTCCCCCTAGGAAATGGGAAGGAAAGCATAATCCAGTCCTGTTTCACAATTCCATCCAAATCATCAGATAATCCCTGCCCACAGAATTTATGTCTCATCTGGATTATGCTTCATCTTGTTTGCCCACATTCATCTGTTTAGACTTCATCTAGATCTGTCATTCACAAAATGGGCGCTGGAGCGATCTAGGGGGGTGGTGATGGCCACCTTGGTTGGCCCCGCCCCCTCCAAAATGGTTCCAGCGGTTCTCAACCTGTGGGTCGTGTTTGCCAATTTTAGAGGGGTCGCAGCGGTGCCTCCTTAGGCCTCGTCCCCTCCTGCAGAGCGCCAAAAAGGGCCCAAGAGATCTAGGCCTTCTCCCGGAACTGGAATGAGTGCAGGGAATGAGGGCTGGTGCTTCCTGCAACTGCCCTCTTGCCAACACCGGTCCAGATCCATAGTTGTTTGGGTTCACAGTGCTCTCCAGATGTAGTTGAACTACATTACCTGTAAATCACTGTTAATTCTTCCCAACCCCCTCCAGTATTTTATATCTTTCTATTTAATTGCTATTAAAAAAATTCTAGGGGGGCGCTGAGTAAATTTTTTTGGGAAAGGGGACGGTAGACCAAAAAGGTTTGGGAACCACTGACTAGATCATTTATGAAGTAGTTCCAGAGTATACATACCAACCCAAGTATAGATACTGGTTTTAAAAATTGTATCATTATTTATAATCTGCTCTCAAATGATTTATGTATACCTTTTTACCAGGCAGCTATTCATAATCTCTAATATTTTGCATATGGTGTAAAGAAAGATTCAAGTGTGTTACCCTTCTGATGTTAAAGACATGGAAGTGAGAGGTGGATTCTTTGTAGAACACCACAAGAGGTGGTTCTGAAAGATTTTTCCAAGGCCCAATCCAAGCTTTCTACATGAGATATCTGAGGATTTACATTGACCCTGTATAATGCTACTTCTCTACACTTTGGTCCTGAGAAAGCATTTACAGTCTTAGTGACTGTTGCAACAAACATCTTTCTTTTTTTAAAAAAAACCCACCTAGAACATGGAAGAAATTATTGTGAGATCGGCTTGTCAAGCAATTTCGATCTTAAGTCGTTTTTGGGTCCTACCCTGGGAGATAGGTGGCATACAAATGCAATAAATAAATGAATACATTAATCTCTACAATCTCTTAAGGATTATCAGGGGGAAAGAAATGTATGCCAGCTTGTTTAACCTAATATACACAAAGACTAGGACACAAAGACTTGAGCACTGCATCAAAAAGGTGACAAAATCCAGCTGATTGTGTGTGAGCAATCTCTTTCTTCTTCTCCTTCTTCTTCTTCTTCCCCTCCTCCCCCTCCTCCCCCTTTTCCTAGCATTTGGCCCACAAATTTGCAGAGTCTGCTTTTTTCTGACTATTAACGTGCAGTAATATTTAGGTGCTTCAGACTGTATCAACCTTATTCATCATGTTTTCCCAACAGACTCCCCAAAACAATGTGGATGTAGCAAAAAGGCTTCCACTCGACTTTACTGTATAGGAGTAAAAAATATGAATACATCTCTCCATCTGCTTGTTGTTGTTCATTCAGTCGCTTCCCACTCTTCATGAGCTCATGAACCAGCCCACGCCAGAGCTGCCTGTCGGCTATCACCACCCCCAGCTCCTTCAAGGTCAAGCCAGTCACTTCGAGGATACCTTCCATCCATATTGCCCTTGGTCAGCCTCTCTTCCTTTTTCCTTCCATTTTCCCCAGCATAATTGTCTTCTCTAAGCTTTTCTGTCTTCTCATTATGTGGCCAAAATACTTCATCTTTGCCTCTAATATCCTTCCCTCCAATGAGCAGTCGGGCATTTTTTTCCTGAAGTATGGACTGGTTGGATCTTCTCGCGGTCCAAAGCACTTTCAGAATTTTCCTCCAACACCACAGTTCAAAAGCATCTCCAACACCACAACTTTATCTGCTTACTTAAAAAAAATATTTACCTTGAAATACATGTCAAAAGACCTGGATATTGTACACTATTGAGAAATTATGAACTAAGGACCTCTTCACATGGGGCATTTTACCTGTTTTGCCGCTTTTTTTGCATGGCTTGGACAGGGCCTGCTGTGTGCCACATTCCTTCCGAAGTGGGGTGGATGCACCTAAAGGCCCTTCCTCCACCATTATGGGGTATTGTTTGGGTAGCTCCAATTGAGCAACCTGCATTTTCCTCCCCTTTTTACCATGTGATGGCAGAAAGAGAGTTGGGGCAACACATGTTGCTGTGTATTGCCGCCCTTTTTGCCATCTGATGCCAATGCATCCTGTCCTGTCCCTAACATGTGATGAGGGAAAGGAAGAATTGAGAGGCACAAAGAGCCACCCCACGTGCTTTCCCTTTAGTGACAGAAAGGGCTGTGTGAAGAGGTGTGATACTACTTAATATGTTTATCTTCTAAAAGTGATTTTTATTTTTGATATATAGAAGTGATGCTTATACATCTTCTGCTCTGACTCTATGTAGATCTGCATTTAATTCCAAAACTTTGTACCAGCTCTTTGCTTCATTAGAGCAAAAAGGTTTGTGACTAGGTTTATATCCAAGCCTTCTTCACATTATCCCAAACATGTTTGGGCCTTCAAAAAAATCTTAGAAAACATTATATTTGTATCTCTACTAAATTTTTGAAGGAGTTTCTTCTACACCTTCAGGAACTTGACCCATCTTGCACTTATTTCTTTTAACAATTTCATAGAATTTTCCTTATGTAACTTCAAATTCTTCCACAGTAAACTTCCTGTCACCTTTCTGTCTTCCTTGAGTAGATGTCAGAAGCTTGTTTATTTTATCATAGGACGCTACCATTTTATATGAAATGTCAATGAAGCATTCTGAAGATCGACACTATTTTGTCAAATCAAAAATATAATCTAAGGCTATGTCTCTCCTTTTCGACACTAACTATTTTTTCCTTATGCCGTTGGCCTTTTTCTTTGATGCTGCTCTTATAATTCAGCATCTTAATAAAAATAGTCTGCTGTCTCAGCCCCCTCTTCTGTTTTGCTTACTTCTTACTTTCCATGTTTGCAGCAACTATCAATGTATCATCATTAAAGTAGCCACAGCTTCACTTACGTATGCTCCCAAAAATATTCCCTCCTAGAATTGTTTAGAGGCCTCTCTACATCACCCAGTGCTATTGTATGGTATGCTTCAAGTCCAAGTATAGTCAAAATATAGGTTCCGCTATTACTGTAGTTTCAGGTATATATGGGGGATCTTGGAATGTATTAACAGTAGGATATGGACAGCATACTGTACTTAATAAGATGGGGAAGTATTGGTGCCTTTCTGCCTCCACAAAGTATACCTTGTCCCAATCTTGATACAAAAAACCCACACCAAAACCATAGCATAGAACCAGTACTGAAAGGCTGGATATAGGTAACGTTAGAGAAGAACACTATGGTTTCACTTAAGATTAATATAAATGAGTACAAAACGTTTGATGAATTTGGTAAACTACTGCTGTTTTACCATGATGGCTAAATCACTGGTGCTGGGAGAAAGGTAGGATATAAAATGAATGGACGGATGAATGAATATGGGATCTTCATTGGCATCTTTACATTATGGCCTTTTCAACAACCTATCAGGTTTCTGGGTACATCTATGTGGGCCACTTACTGTGGAGCCGGTCTTGAGTAGCAGTACTCCAAACCAAGTCTGGGGATGGCTACACTGCATGCCTCCATTCTGCTGTGGTGATGGGATGATCCAGAGGAGCTCAACCCAGTTCAGCCCCATTGGGCAGCCACTCTTCCCCGTCTTACTTGGGAATGGGGGATTGAGGGGAGAATCTACCTTCCCTTCTCCATGTTGCATGGACATCTTTAATAAATTGGTCTGTGTGAATAACAGAACTCCTTGACTTCCCTAACATAAAACAAAATTGTGCTAAGTGATCCCACATTTATTTCACGTATTTCTACCCCATCCTTCTCACCCCCAAAGGGAGACTCTGAGCTGCCTCACAACAGACAACCATTAAACACTGGGGGCAAGATGAGCCCATGTGCCATGTAAATGCCACAGAGCTTATTCCCACCCACTTTGGGGTATGTGGCCTGTTTAGATGTGCTTTACAAAGGAGATTGCTATCTGTTTGGATGTGCTTTACAAAGGAGATTGCTATCTCATACTTGTGAGCAAAGTAAAATATCTGAATGCCAATTTTTTTAATAATGTTGTTGTTCCTATAAATTGCAATTCTTTCCATGCATAGAACCTTTACTTGACATTTCAACAAGACCCTATACTAACGTTTTCTGTTATTGGCACCTTTTATGCACATTTCTTCTTTTAGTAGTAGTGTATCATCTTCTGGAATAATTATAAATTAAGGGTTCTGCCAGAATCACTTTCTACACAAACACATGTCCTACTTGTTTACCTACATTTTTAATATGAGATTACATGGTCCACTTGATACTAATAAATTAATAATACGAAACAAAAAATGGCATACGTGTAGTTTTGGGATGAACTGATTTAGCTGAGAATGTGAAAAAAATAACAAGGATGTGAAGAAACTGTATTTTTTTAAATGTAAAGGACCTACATCCACCTTGAAAACATTGAGAAAAAGGGAATTGTGTTTACCATGCTGTATGATGTGGAAGATCAGCAATTTCCACCCCAATATGCCTGGGACCAGAACTATATATGTAGCAGTAGGTACAGGTGTTTCTTTCTTTCCTGGAACTCTTCTGGACCAGCAGTCAATGGCTTGCACATTAGCATTCAAATGATTGTTTTTGCCTAACACATTACCTAAATTTAATCTCAAATTTTATTGATATGGGAACTGATATTATACTCCATGTTTCTGCTCTAGGCTAGCCATGTATTTTAAATAATTGTTGGATGTCTGTTAGGTTGTTGTGGTAGAAGTGATATGTTCCTTTAAACATTGCTGCACTGCAAGCTCAAGTAGCAGTAGCCAACTTGGTTAATGGTGGGGAACGCTAGCAGACAACATCTAGAAGACTAAATGGTTTGTAGGGCTAGAGACACTGAATCTAAATGCCTTGATGGGAGAACTGATAACACCTCAAAATGGCTCTTTATGTCTGTAATGATTTTGAGACTTTATTACTACATATATTAGTCAAGAGCTAGTTTGGGTGCCAAAATTATGGATTTTGACACATTCCATGAATATATTGATGGTCAGTCCATGGAGAGGGAAAGCTCCAATGTTGCCTAAAAGACCAGCCACTCCCAATTTCCTACCCAGGCATCCATCCAGATAGTCCAGAAGTGGCATTCTGAGAGAGAGAGAGAGTTAAGGAGTTGGTGCGTCTTTTAGGGTCTTCTGGGACAGACTAAGCTTCTGCTGCTTCCAAAAGCTTGGTCTGTCCCTGAAGACACAAAAGATAGGGATGGTTCCTTTTCTGATAAAAGTTAAAATGCACTACTAATTTTGACTTGGAGATATGTTGCCCATGGATAAATCAACATGAATATAAACAGAAGCAACACATTCCATAGCTTTAACATCTGGTTAAGAAAAGCTTTCTTTTCTTCTCCTTCCATCTCTAGTTTTAGAATGCCTTAAAAAGAGTTCTAAAGAATCAATACCTTACTTTTAAACAAACAAACAAACAACCCCCAAGTGTTTTGGTATGGCACAAGACATGTTTTACCCAATGGGACTTTTTAAATTTTGTTCATTAACTTCTTAAATCTGCTTAAGAAACGCTATAGTATTAAGTGCCCTTGTTCAGATTTCTATATATGAGGGCAGGTCAATAAGTCCATGACTTTTTGAATTTCCCACCTCTTAACTGAAAGGGCAACACTGCTCCTGTCAACAGGCATCTGTCAGTTGACTCCTGTCAAAATTAGAACAAGCTGCATCATTTAGTTTGTGCCTGACAGCCATTGATATAAAACTATAGCGTGATTTGAGGAGAAAATGGGAAAAAAGTAAATTTTGTGTGCTCATTAAGCAATTTTTTTGCAGAAAAAACCATCACTCAAACCAAGGCTAAGCTTGATAAATACTATGGGGACTCTGCACCATCAATTTCAATTGTAAAAAAAGT
>JARBWK010000009.1:60058515-60068515 GCA_030556195.1 Anolis apletophallus
CATGGGGAGCTATATGGAAATTATGGTATAACAATGCAGTATAAAAACAAAACTAGAAAATTTATATATATCACACTAATTAATAAAAGTGAAAGAGTAACTGTGGAATCCCATAATATCTACTCAAAAGTAAATCCTGTTGAAGCTTACCCTACCCCCTTTTTCCAGGTAAATGGGTATAGATTGCAACCTTAATCCTGACTATTGAAGAACATTTCAATTTACTTAAGCCATTTCTACATAAATTCTCTAAGAAACAGGTTGCTTCATCAGGTACTAATATTATTGCTTTCTATACTTGCTGCATATGGACATACATAATACTTAGTTATATCAAATTGTCATTTTATCACACCATATTTTGTTTATTATCCCAGGTAGTGCTCTGATATACCTTTATAGCTTTTTAATTTAATGTTTGCACTATATTCTTCAAATTATAACAGTTATTATTGCACATAAGTACACACTTTAAAATTATTATGCTACTTGTACATTATTTATTATAATTTATACACTTGTTTTATATAAATCTTATGCCTATTTTATTCAAATATCTTAAAGACACATAGCAGAACACTAGAAAGCACAACTTCAAAAAGCATTGTAGCAGCAAAAAAAATTACTACAAACGTTTAAGAGATATTAGTGAAGCAGATTTAATGAATACTCAAAATGCAAGCTCAAATCTACCTTGTAAAGCAATCACATTTTGCAACTGTTTTGACCTTATTGACACAAAATTAATTCTGCAGATGTAACATCAAAATAAGATTCTACATCTAATGCTGTATCATTTGTTCATGTATTTAATTAAAAACATTACATTTGTAAGCACTGTACACACTGCTTCTTAACTATTTTAATAGCTTAAAACAGATTTAATAGATTGGATTTTTTAAAAAATAATAAAACTATAACACTTCTGCTATTTGACTTGCTAAATCAATGGAAAATTAAAAATGCAGAAAACATTTCATCTGGTAACGTTTACTGAATTATGTGTTCAACAGTAAAGCTATAGATCCACTTTAAGAATGTTTTTAAGCTGTCAAAACACATACACTGAAAAGTTTTTTTCCTATTCTGACCATACCTTTATGAAATTATCTTAATTAATTTAATAATATACTCAATCTATCAACAATACATATTTTATTGCACTACATGTTATTATCAATGTCTCGATACACTGAGAAATTATTGTCAATCATGAGGCAAACTTGCTGAATCTATAAATGTTTTAAATCAATCCTAAAGTACAGATGCCAAAATACAACAAACAACCCCCATAAAATTTCTCTAAATCTTAAAAATTCATGATCATTTACTGATTATGTCTCAGCTATGTTGCTATGTTATCAAGTACTTCAAAGTCCTTCCAGTTCTCACTAGTCACAAATCATACCCTTTCATACTGAAGTATTTGCACCAAATTCTCTGATGTATGATCACAGGCATGTTTTTTTAGAAAATGCACAAAAGATGTAGAACAACACTAGAGTATGGCAACAAAATGCCTTAATTCAATAGAACAGAAAAGGCAAAATACTCCAAAGTACAATATTGTATTTTGCATATGCACATTAGGAATTAGGGTAGATATATGCATTTATTTATTGTACATTCAATCACTGATTTATACCCTAGATTGCATTTTTAAAAATAATTTCATTCTCAGACAAGACCTCAAGTTATTATTGTATCCATCTTTCTGAAAACATGCTTAGGAAAAGTGTATGATTTAGTCAGACACAAGTAGACAAACAAGGATTTAAATAAAGGATGCAAATTTCAAGTTCACTAGTACTTATGTTCCAAATCAACATGTTTGGTAGACAATGATATTCCATGTTGAGGCTGTCTTTAAGAATGTAGTGCAGACAGCTACCCTAAAATGTCTCCTGTGTCCTATTAAGTAAACCTATGGCTTTACTTTACCTGTCTGCTAATCAAAATTTTGAAGGGAAAATTGTTGCGCCTAAGTCTATTCCCCCTTAGAATTTGTCTGATGTTAGTACTCAACTGGATGTTTTCATCTCCAATTGTTAAATTCAAATGCTATCTAATTTGTGTGTCTACATGGACAGATTGGCTAGAAAGTTTAAGTCTGTTAAAGAAATAAGTAAGTAGAATGTTTTGTTAATGTTTTGTTTGTTGTGAAGTGCTGTGATTATAAATTCTAACATGCTAGCAGACCATATTATGAAACAAAAGACAGGTTGAAGCAATATATATATATATATATATATATATATATATATCCTATTAAAACAAAAAAGAACAATTCCAGTGTTACTTATATACATAATTTTTCTAAAGGTATATAACACAGCATGGATTCGGCTCTTAAGTGCCCAGAGTGCTGTATAAAATTGCAAAATGTGTAGGCAATTCTCAGGTTTCAAGCGAAATCTATTTAAATTATTTCATATGCTAATTTTCTTTACAATAAATAGTTTTTGTACGAGCAATTTAGTAAGGGTATTAAGTGTAATGTAAAACCAGAAAACTGCCACACTGATTTGCGGTAAGTGAGGCCCATATTGAAGCTGTGAGTGCAGTTTTATACATACTTTGTTTCTGAATAGGGATTAATTTTTAACAACTGTAGATTCAGCTAGGCTGTGGGTCCCCCCTGTGATCAAATCCACATGCTGATAATAACAAATGTACCTATTTACAAATTAAGTATTCAGTACTATTGCATGAACAACTGAGAAGTGAAAGCTATGGCTATTAAAAGCAGTTCAATTTTTTTTTAAAAAAAACTCAGCACCTTGTGGGGTTATCTCCAAATATTGGGCTGGAGGAGATGTGGCCTAACTACCACAGTGCCATTTTGGAAAACAATAATAATTTGTTAGTAACACAAAATTCCTAATCAATATATACAAACTCTTCTCTTGTTATGGTATTAAAATAAAAATTAAAAAATTCTGCAAATGTTTGTTTAAAAGGCCATCATTTTATTTTTTCCTTAGATGAATAAATACTGAACCCAAGAGATAGCAAAAAGAACAACAAGTGTTGTTTACAGGTTGTTGATTTTAAAGAAAGTGGTAAACAAAATGATTTATTCTCCTTTTATCTAAATAGTTACAGTTATCTTGTTTTCCCTATCTTTGTGAGCAGGCAATTCTGATCCACATCTGACTTTACATTTCAGCTGAAAATCCATCCAGCCCTTTAAAGTTTATTTTATTTACAGCTATCTCGGCAAAGCATCAGTTCTGCAAAAAGTCACTGTGGTCCTTTCACCTTCACTGAGTTTGGAACAATTTCATTCGAGGAGGATGCAAAGTATCAAGGAATGTGGCCCTCTGGTGGAAAGCTAAGGATCACATTTTCCTTCTTAGCATCACTCCAGAAACCTGGCGGCTTTAAAAAAAGCATTTTGCATTGTAAAAAAAAATCAATCTATAGAAACAACTTTATCCAACATACTGAGAGACAATGTGTGCAGCATAGACACAACACAACATGATCTTTGTCAACAGCAAACAACAATCTGATATTCTAAGACAGACATGCAGGAGGGAAAAAACATACATACAAACAAACAACAAATAAGGAGAGGGGGCTCCTCACTTTCTGCAATCTTTTAAAGTGCACGGGACCAGCACCCACCACAAAACAAAAATGTTATTTGCGCGACAACAAAACACGTAGCAAAACAAAAACTTACCTGCTGTTGTTGCAGATGCAGCAGTTCTACTGTGCTTACTTCGGTGCCGGTGTCACCACTTGATCTTCCATCTCGGCTGCTGGCATCTAATTGGCTGCTTAGAGTGCTCATTCCATTTTGATTCATTGAACTGTTGCTTATTGTCTCTGTCGCAGATTCCTGCATCATGACTTAATACCTAAAAGTGATTAAGAAGTATCAATTAACACACGCGTTACACCTTCACACTTCCATTATCAAGATGTCCCTCTCTGCCAATTACAGAGACAGCATCTTTAGAAGCAGGGAGGGCTGGGGGGGGGGAGCTGGGGGGGGGAACCTTGCACAGTCATTTAGGAAGCCAGCAAAGGAGTATATAAACCTCACTTTCCGAGGTATACTAATTACTGAAATTATGTTTCCTATAAGCATTTCAGTGGCAGTTTAATTTAACAGGGGAAACAGCACGCCGCGTATGGAGCGTGGATAAACAGCACTCTGAGCAACTACATTTAAAAGCCCTACCTATCAACCCCTTAAAGGAAGGCAGAATTTCACACACACGGCACTGTATTTCCTATTATCTAGCTTTGACAACCTTGGCTGACTATGCAAGCCTTATTTAAAATAGTCACTATCTTGATACTGTCAGATTTTTTTTACAGCATCTCTTATGCAAGGCTGTTGTTTAATGATGCACAGCTAATCATACAAAATTAAAATTTTGTAAGGGTGTTACAAATCATATGGTATCTAACCCATGATAAATAGTATAATAGGCTTCTCCTTTTTGGTGACTAAATAAAATTTTGCCTGGGAGGCATTTTAAGAAAAAGCTCCTGCTGCAAACATGTCAGATATTGCCTATTTTTTTAATCAAACGACTGATATTCATTTATTTTTCTGACATTTAAAACATTTAATACTGTCCTTCCTGGGAAGTAATTAAGCTTATGCATGAGCAGCAATCAAACTGTTCACTTGAAGATGACTTAAAACTCAATTTTAACATAGGCAAATAAATGAAAGATATAAAATTAATTTTCCAGGCATGTATTAGATATGAAAGCTGGAAATAAAATCTATCAAGAATATCACTAATGATTGTGCTAAAAACAGCATAAATTATGCATATTACCTTCTCTACAGTAATAAATGTTTTATCATTCTCACTGCATAAATATACTGTACTTTCAGGATAGCAATGAGATGTCCTGCCAGGATCAGTTGAAATCCTTGCAGTAAATAAAGAACCAACATCCCCTTACAAACCAGAATTTCAAGTGCATTTTGCATCTGTAATAAGGAAATGTCATTTTTTTCAAAGATACCTAAGTTCCACACGATGCTATAGGCATTCACTTCAGTTCATTTCCCTGTAATAATGCATACATTAAACTAAGGATTTTCAGGAAAAGAAGGGGGAAACTTTCTGAAGTGTGATATTAAAGGGACCTCTCTCGGTAGGTAAATAATATGCTGAACCAACCTCATTCAAAGAACACAGCTGTGACTTTACACAATACAGTTTTCAATGCAGTTCATCCTGTGCATAAATATCCTATCAAGTAAACCACCAAACACCTTATTGCAACTAAAGCCACTGCTCAAGTATGTCAGTTAAACAGTGATATGGTTTTCATAAAGAATGAATTATAGTGCAATCTTATAAACATTTGACCAAAAGCAAATCCCACTGAGTTCACTACACCTCACTTCCAGATGCACAGGATTGCATCTTTAAGGAGTAAATCTACACAGTAAATGCCCAATTCTGGTCACAAAGGATATAGACACTATGAATATGATCACAATTCAAGTAAGAAAGGGCAGCTGCTACAATCAGAGTTAACTAATAAAGAACCAACTGTGTTTAAGAACATGCATTCCTTGTTAAAACACCCTAGTGAACTTTAACTACAAATAAGAATAGAAATGAAAAATGTGATATGCATGAAGATGAATTTTCCAACAAAAAAACCCAAAGCTAATGTTCTTTTCTGAGATTAGGCAGCTAATAAGTATTCAAATTAGGCATAAATTTTACATGCACAATGTTTAAAATATTCAGAAAAAAGAAGTCTGCTAGCTATATGAAAATGTTAAAGAACATCGTCTGCAACTCTTGTTAAAAACAATGCATTTAGAAATTAAATGCATTTCAGCCATATATCACTGTGAGCACACTGACTAAATATCTTATCTTTTTCACAGTATCTCCAAAAGGAAGATGAGGTGGGGGTCTTCAGACAAATAAAAATATTGTCTTATAATACTTTGCAATGTAAATATTTGACTATATTCATTCCATAGTCAATCACATGCATTAAAAGGATAAACCCAGTATACATGCAGCTCAACAAACTAAAATAGTTATACATTTTTGAAAATCTCCGACATAAAAATCAAAAGTATGTGTTTGCATAGCTGTGACTCTTTTTGTAAAATTACAAAGAAAATGTTAAACATCCTCCAGCCCATATTGATGAGTGTATAGAGCCTTTGTATCCTCAGAGAGACCTGAAGTATAGTTTTGACTTCACAACTTAAGTGGATTTTAGTGCCCTGACAATCAAGTTTAACAAAACATAATCACCAAGTACTACTCTTGCATACAATGAGAGAATACAATGCCTGATCCATCCCCAAGGTGTTCAAAAAAGGGACAAGTTATACCATTCATGGCAACGTGGTAACAAGAAAGAAAATACAGTTCTCATGACTAAAATGAAATTATTAAAATAGCATGAAATGCAGTTCACACGACTAAAATAAAATTCTTAAAATAATTAGTCTACCCAATATATTTGGGGGGCTGCATTAAATGATGACTCACATCTATTACTTCATCACTTTGCATCAAGGGAGGGGTACAAAGAAACTAAGAAATTGAAACAGAAGAGGAACTGTGTGTGTAAAACTTTCTTAACTTTGCATAGATAGCATTAGGACTCTTAGATGGTATTCTGAAAACACAGATTTAATTTTGGGAGTATCTCTGGTATCCCCCTTTCAGACTCAGATTCCCAAGCAAACAAAGCCAAACTACATGCTCTAGAGTGAGCAGCAGAAAGAAAAAAGCATAGTGCTTGCAAATGTTATGGTTTTCATTCAAATGAGTAAAGAAAATCCAATAAAATTACAGTGATGATCCTGAAAATTAAAAATTCCAAAAAGAATACTATGAAAAACCATATCTGTATGTAATGCATATCCATGACTGCAAGGACACACATCATCCAAATGGTTAAAAACAAGTGTAAAGTGTATTGTCGAAGGCTTTCGTGGCCAGAATCACTGGGTTGTTGTAAGTGTAAAGTCCACGTGTCCTAGACATCTACTAGGCTAGGTGCTTTTCAAATAGCTATAAACGTAGGAAGTGGGCAAGGCCTCTAATAACTTGATATTAATTGCCAAGTACAGCATCTAACCTCAACATTTAACAAACAGCAGCATAATTCAAGTGCAATCCTTGCACTATAAATTAAGCGAACACACTTCTTACTTCCCCCTGCATAGTCTTCCTTGCAACTAATCTTAACTTTTCTCTGGCTTTCTTTAAATCAGTAAGTCACTGTACAGATACTTATTCTCTACACCACTTCCTTTTTGAAACATTAAAGTGACACTGAAACTGACTGCACAAGATTGCATTTTCTCTTCCTAAACAACTGGAATTGAAAGGTTACTTAGTGTAACAATATTTACTTGCAGAATTGTGTTGTTACCAAGGGTATAATGGATGGTGGCTATGCAGGTTTACGCAAGAATGAGTGAAGCATGAGGCATTAGCCATGTGTTTGACATGTTTCAAATTGCTATAATCCAGCATTAAACACACCCAGCAATTCATGCCATTTCTTGCAGCCATAATCTTGAATAAAGCGTGCACAACCACTTATTATATAAATTAGTATATGACTCCCTGTTATAGTCACAACAGTGCTTTTGTGTTTATTTTGCATCAAGATGTGGCCTTCTATTTGTACAAATATTGGGATAAAAAGACACCGCTCAATTAAACCTCTCCACTTTTATGATAGGTTTGTATGAAATTCTAGACTTCTTTGTTTTGTTTTTCCCTAAGTGTTTTATGGGTGCAAAATGTAACAGTGAGAAATACTTTCTTCCCTATGAGATTCCAAGGCAGTTTTATTGCCTTCCAGGTCTCCAAACCCTTTGAGGACCAGCTTCTGTTTTCAAATCGAGAAACATGAATGAAAGTTCTCATTCGCCACTAGGAGGCAACCTTTCAAGAAACTGTAGGCTTTCAATTGTCTCCTGGACTCCCTACATGGGAAAGACTTGGATTCTTCACACTCACTGTTGTCCTTAAAATCAATTGGGGAAAATGGGATTCGGGCTGAATAAGAATGACACTGCAGCTGTAAGATAATATCCAAGACACACTTCATTGTTCAAAAATAGGTTAATACTTTCTCTTCCTTAAAGGCTGTAACCTACAAACCTCCTGAAATGGAATACCTAATTCAGTTCAGTCTTAAATGCCTTGCAGACAGCAGTAGCCTAGCAATGCTTTGCTTCAGGACAAGAAAAATGAATGTCGTTTGAGTTTATAGGTATCCACTGCCTCCCACAACTTCTATGAAATGTGAAGGTTTCACCTACATCCCTCCCTATCTTAATGTAAGCAGTGTTATGATAAAATTAGGACCCCAAAGGACCATAAAACTGGTTCCACATTTTCTGGGGTCTTTTCAAAGAGCTGTCCCCCATGATCCATTTTAACAACTGTTGGCAATACAAATCTGCTGTTCAAAGCTGAGATGGTGAGTATCAAAAAAGCCATGATTCATCCTCAAGGCCTGAGATGTGCCCAGAGAGCACATAAAACATTACATATATATATATATATATACATTTTATTTATAGTTTTAGAAACAATAGCATAGCTCTGTGTTGTACTTTACACATCAAGTCATTCATTTTTTTTTAAGAGTTGTAAAACGTTTATCATTTTGAGATCCCTGCCCCATAATTAAAAGGCCATGGGGACATGTTGAACCCACATTCCAATATTCTGAATCAAAATGTCCCTAACAGTAGGAATATTTTAAGACTGCAGATACATCCATCACTCTACACATTTAATCCGGACTAGAATCCAGATTTTGGGAAACTTAATATAATAGCTTCCAATTTTGTGCTCTGTTGGACTTTAATGCATAATTGACACCAGGCATGATATATTTTAAACTCTAGATGAATATACTCCATCTTAAATACTTACAATTCTATAATAAATTAAAATGCTAAATATAAGGCTATTCCAGTATGTAGAATAACAAAAAAGTCAGAAAAAGGAAGCTTGCCCCACTCCACCCCAATTCTCATTTAAATGAAAAATGGTGTGTTTCCAAGCCAGGCATAAAACGGCATAACTGAATACACAGCGGTTTGGTTCATGCCTGTAAAAGTATTACACAGGCCAATTTTAATTTCAATTCCTGCCTCCATACATTAGCACTGAAAAACCACAACTGTATTTAAGTACAGATCAAGAGAACTGTCTTTAAAAATCTTACAGTTTAACTAAGATGGGCAAGCCAAAGCTCAGTGGTTCAGCGCTTGAATTTGAACATGCAGACCAGCCCTAGCTTTTCGGCACCTTCCTAACTCAGGATCACTGTACACAACACTCAGGAGATGGAAATCCCACATACATATGTGCCCAGATGCAATGTAGCCCTTGCACCTTCACTAGCAATGCAGTTCCCATCTATCTCAACATGTAAAGATGCAGACACATCTTTCCCATTAGGTATGTAGGCAGAAGCGAGTTGACATTACATACACATATATACACAAGAAGGTGGCAATGCATGTAGTCATCATCATGTGTGCAAGTACATATGCACAACATTTTGTTGCACACAGCTATGCCTGGATAGAGGCCAGTGTAGTTAGACACTCAGATAAAAGGAATGGTAAATTCCACACTACAATCTTATCTAGATTAAGCTGACAAATTGCATACTGTAATGCTTCACTAAGTTTTACAGAGGCACTATTCCAACATGCTTCCTATGACATTAGCAGCAAAAAAAACCCCCAATGTCAAAACCTGTCAATAATACTATTCAAATTTATTACAGTGTCAGTATAAGCCAACAGGCTAAAATTTACTCCCACACCTAAAATAGTAAATAGCGGTAATTTAAATATCGTCACTAACAGAAATTGCATAGAGCATAGAAACAAAATATACTAATAAGCTTCAATACCAAAAAAGCACTAACACAATTATCAGGAACACTATAGTGAAACTAAGGATTTCCATTTTATATTTCATATGCAGTAATATTATGATAT
>JARBWK010000009.1:60078515-60153475 GCA_030556195.1 Anolis apletophallus
TTAATTTGTATCATTACATTATGGAAAACAATGAACTTTAGCACTATATGCTAATTTTTTTAGAAGGACCTGTGTATATATATAATGAGGTGTGTGTGTGTGTGTGTGTGTATGCAAATATTTCTAAATTTTTTAAAAAAAACCACTTTTGGTCCCAAGCATTTTGGATCAGGGATGCTTGACTTCTATCTCTATCTGTCTACACACACACACACACACACACACACACACAGAGAGAATGAAACTGTAAATGTTCTTGCCAAAGATGGAGACTGCCTAAAACCAAAGGTTGCCACTGCTTGGGATATATCACTCCAGGGTGCGCCAAAACACCCGCTGGCAGTGACAGGTATTATGTCACAGCCTGTTTTCTTCCAAACAAAAGATGACAGGCAATGCAAACTGTTTTCAAATGACAACTTCCCATCAAATCTGCTGCTCTAATTCCAAACCTTTTCTGCCCTTTCGCCTCCAGAAACAATTATGCAAAAGAACATATAACAGGTCAAGATCCTTCTCCCCCTTCCCCTTACACTCTGTATGATCACAGTTGTAATCCTCTGGACAACTGTCAGCTTTCGCAACAGTTGGATGCCATCTCTACAGCAGGATCTACAAGCAAAGCTTCTGGTCAGCAGCCAAAGACAGCAGTCTAGTATTGATTCTGAAATCTTCAGAAGGAAACTCTGACCACGGAGCACAAGATAATCAAGTAGCATGTAAACTCCATATTAGTCCTACTGCTTTTTTTAAATATAAAATGTGAATTTATTAATTAGGCATAAAATGCTCTTCTAGGAGGAGTGAAGGAAAAACCCTTAAGAACAAAGATACAGAACTATGAAAGGGAATGTAGGTTTGAAAGGTCAAGCTATGTTATATTTATAGCACAGTACTTGCAATTAATTTACTTCTTAAATGATTGCCAAATTCACAAAACCGAGAAAATAGGGGGGGGGGGGGAGAACAACAGGATACACATACATTTCTACTAATCACATTTTTTCTTGATTTAAGTATCAGTAAGTGTAATCTTCATGGAACTGAAATATTTAAATAATACCAGCTCTAATTCAAACTGGTACCAAAATCCTCATCTGGTAGAAAACACTTACATTCATTGTAATATAGTCAGTCTTTCCAATGGGCTGGTAAAAAGTTCAGCAATATTTGAAGATGTCAAGTAATTATTTTTTTGTTGTTGCTATTGTTGTTCTGTGCCTTCAAGTTATTTCTAACTTATGGCAACCTCACCATGGGGTTTTCTTAGCAAGATTTGTTCAGAGAGGGTTTGCTTTTGCATCACTCAGAGGATGAGAATGTGTGACTTGACCACTGGCTCTCCAGTGGTCACTGGGTCACTTCATGGGTTTCCATGGTTGAGCACTGATTTGAAACCTAGTCTCTAAGAGTAATAGTTCAAAGTAGGCTTGTGCATTTCAGGTGAATCGCTATCAGTTTCTGCTTGATGGATATCAGAAGCCCCCAATATCCATTTTCATGCAGCTCCCCAGAAACACTGCCAAATGGGTGTTTTTATTCCACATCTGAAAAAGCAGCTCTATTCTAAAAATGGTTCTGGTCCAACTTATCTGTCCGAACGCATCTCTCCCTATGAACCATCGAGATGTTTAAGATCATCCAGAGAGGCCCTGCTCTCAGCCCCGCCTTCTTTCCAGGCATGATTGGCGGGGACGAGAGACAGGGCCTTTTCAGTGGTGGCTCCTCAACTTTGGAACACCCTCCATAGTGACATCAGATAAGCCCCCTCCCTCCTAACATTTCACAAGAAAGTCAAGACCTGGCTGTTTGAGCAGGCATTTGCTAATGAAATATAATGGTTTAATTAGATATATTAACACACTGAGTCAAAAGACTGCGATATAAAAATCTATTTCACATACATATATTGTAAACAACACTAGGATATCTACATATCAGGTTCCACACAGATCATGCCAATGCACATAATTCGCATTAGGAAGGCGCAAATACAAGTCGGATACAAATCCGCAAATATCTCACTGGATCAGTCGGTATAACCGCGCTCCTCCCAAAAATATCAGGCAGTCTGAATATAAAGAAATAATGTCACTAGTGCTGTGAAGTCCAAACAGCGGTTGATAAATGGACATAGGAGACTGTTGTATGCTCCTCAATAGTTCGATTCACAAATTGGCCGACGGGCTGGCGATGCCAAGCTTCTAGGGGCCACTTCCCCGTTTCGCCCCCGGGCGGGGCTTTCTCAAGGCCATCAATAGGTTTTCCGTAGTCCAAATATCAATCACGGATATTTATGGTCACCTTACCCATCTGGTAAGGTTAAGCCTGAATGCTTCCGTGATTGATATTTGGACTACGGAAAACCTATTGATGGCAGTCTGTGTAAACCACCCCAAGTCGCCTTCGGGCTGAAAGGGGTGATATAGAAATGTGATAAATAAGTAAATAAATAAATATTCAGCCCATTGGGGGCAATGGGGGACTTAGGAGGCTCTTGTTTCCCTTGAGAGCCTTTCCATTTTTCTCTTCAAGAGAGCCTGGGTGAAACGAATCGAAGTATCGTAAACGCCACCTAAAGCTTAGTGTCGATCTTCGCTTATTCTCACACCAAACTGAGTGAACCGTGTAGTACTGTGGCAGGGCAGCCACCAGCTATCACAGTTTTCTTTTATTACTTATTAATTCGCTGCCACCATTTGTAAAGAGAGATGATGTGTTAATCACTGTTAGGCTTCAGAGTGAGGCTTGTCTTTTATAATATAAACACCAGGAGACTTATGAACCAAGAAACTGTAACAAGTTTATTTTTAAATGTGAACTTTAGCTTGCTGGTTACGAAGTTTCAATATTCTCTCTCAGAGGTACAATGCTTAACGGTTATTCTTCCACAGCGGTTCTTTCTTAAACGTTACACAGTCTTAAATTAGGCTTTTCTTGCCACTTTTATGCATCAGCATAAACTACAGTTTGGCTTCCCCAGCCAAACCTCTGAACTGCTCCTTTTAACTGATAGAAGTTATCCTTAACTTCTTCCCTCAGCTTTTATCCTAGGCTGAGTATCCTAACACCTTCTCAACTCCTTGAGTTGGCCTGGATTACCTATCCACATCTCAGCTCCTTGAGCTGGTCTAAACACAACTGCTCTCTCTGAGCTTCTCAGCACCCACTCTGTTAGAGCTGGTCTTCCAGATAAACTGTCAAATTCAAACTTAACATTCTAAAGCTAGCCTTGGCTGGCTCCGCCCACGGTTACTATGACAACACATTCCCCCAGGAGGGAAATGCCTTTACTATCATAGTTAACCCTTTAGGGTCTGTCTAACATTCAACCCCATTTCAAATACAAATGTTATCATACCACCACATATTCAACTATAAAAACAATACACAAATTGACTTCATTACACTGGGTTTCAGCAATAGTGTTAAGGAAGCACCCTATTCAGTCTATTAAGGGAGGACATCTCACAGGCTTCCCTTTTATATCCTTCATTAAGACCTGGATTTTTAAAAAAGCATCAGAGTTAAGCTCTTTATGGAGCCTTTCCCTTCTGTCTGTAGAGGAGACCTGGTTTCATGCTTCTTAAAACTGTTTACTCTAGACAAGAGGCACTGCAGGCACACTCACTTTCTCTCCCAGCACCAGCCGTATGCCAGTATGCCACACAGCTTTCCAAGGCATTTTAAGGAGGCCCAGTAAAGGACTCTCCAAGCCTCCAAATGTGTGCATGCGCACCCAATCCACCATACCTCAGGTCCCCAACTCCCAGTCAGTCCCACTAAATAAAAATAATCAGGAAAATAAAGGAAAATCCAAAAGATTAAACTGTGATGCCAAATAGGGGAGGAGAAGCCATGATCGGCTGCCCTGGCGGTTGGGCCCTTGCCATTACAGATACCAGATCAAACTAAAGAAGCCAGATTGGCCGAAGCCTAGTCCAAAGCTCAAGCACTACACTATGCTAACTCGCCAAAGCATTTTTTTGCTTACATCTGGGGACCCATGGCAATTGATGTGACAACAAACAACAGAAAACATTAAGTGCCTGGCTTGTTAAAAATTAGAACTAGCCCAGCTGTTCACACCAACTCTGAAATGCGAGTTGCTTGAGATCAGTGGTTCCCAAACAGTTTTGGCCTACTGCCCCTTTCCAGGAAAAAAATTACTCACCCCCCCTAGAAATTAATTTTTTTTAAAGTAATAGCAGTTAAACAGAAAGATATATGTATTAATGCAGTAGTTCTCAACCTTTCTAATGTCGTGAGCCCTAAACAAGGTTCCTCATGTTGTGGTGACCCATCCATATTTTCGTTGCTACTTCATAAATAATTTTACCACTCTTATAAATTCTAATGCAAATATCTAATATGCAGGATGTATTTTCATTGTTACAAATTGAACATAATTAAAGAATAGTGATTAATCACAAAAACAATATGGGAGTGTGGACAACGGATTATGGGATTTGGACTACCTTTGACCAATTCAACTCTGACTTCCACAGCCGAGACTCCATGAATGACAGACCTGGACCAAACTTGGCACACAGAACCCCCATGACCAACAGAAAATACTGGAGGGGTTTGGGAGGAATTGACAGTGATTTAGGGGAGATGTAGTTCACCTACATTTGGAGAGCACTCTGAACCCAAACAACCCTGGATCTGGACCAAATTTGGCACAAATACTCAATATGCCCAAATTTGAATACTGGTGGGGTGGGGTGTGTGGATTTTATCATTTGGGAGTTGCAGCTGCTGGGATTTATAGTTCACCTACAATCAAAGAGCATTCCGAACTCCCAACAGCAATGGAATTGAACTAAACTTGAGCAATAGAGAATACTGGACCTTCGTGCCATGGCCATCTCCCAGGAGGCACCTGAAAACGCCGCAGCGACTCAGGGGGCGTTTGCAGATGCAGAAGCTTACCTTCTCCGCTGGACCAACTGGAAGGCACACACTTGCATGCGCGCGACTGTCCCAGCCTGCCAGTTGGAATCCCTGGGCAGGCGTTGCCTGGAAACCGCAGCGCGCACCACCTTCCTCTCCTCAACTCCACCCACGGTGCAGTCCCTTATCGCCCCTTCCTTCCAAGGGACCCATTGGATTGGAAGGGGCGATACAGGACTGTGACATGGGTAAAGTTGAGGAGGGGAAGGGGACGCCCGCTGCGGTTTCCAGGCAGCGCCTGCACACAGTTTCCAACTGGCAGGCGCTTGCGAGTTGAAATCCTGCCACCGCCCCCTTACAGGGCTTCAGTGTCCCCCAAATTCTCCTGAGCCTCCCACCGCCCCCTTGGATCACCTCACAGCCCACCACTAGGGGGCAGTACTGCCCACTTTGGGAACCACAGCTCTAGAGTTTCAGCAAGTCCCTGAATGTTGTGTAAATGTGTAAATGTCTAGCCCAGCTACATGAGCTTTGTGGCCCATGTAGCTGGGCCCTACATCTAACTTTACTGAGGCACTGAGCAAAATTTGAAATACATTGGCTAAGGAAACTGTCAACACCTACACCATGAACGTGTCTTCAGCCTGGTCTATCAATATATATGAAAATCACACCACCCTCAGATCCCTGAATAAGGGGAATATATAAATATTTTAATCAGTAAAATTAAAATTAAGTAGTTATGGAAAGTGAGAAAATACTATATGCTTAATAATATATAAATTATTCCATCAACTTGCACCATTAGTGTCCACTGTTGCTTTAGTAAGCTAAGAAAAAAACAGGCATGTATCACTGCTAGACAATGCTAAATTGCTATAGATCTACAGAGCAAAAGTGAATTGTGGGTTTTGACTTTTTCTTGGTGCCCATAGTAGAGGAAAAACCTCTAACCTTTTTTGTTCAATATCACAAAACTATACCAGCCTAGCTCGGTGGAGTAAATCCAAACTAAAACATCTCCAAGAGACCCCACTGTCCATCTTCTTAAAGAGCTCCAGTGAGAGAACAGCTTTCACTCTAGGGAATTCGTTTCTTGACAAATATATATAACTAGCTTGGGGACCCGGCCCTGCCCGGGTCATTTGAGAAGTGCAGCAGGATGTAGAGTGGGTCATGGGGGCTCTGTGTGCCAAGTTTAGTCTTGATCCATCATTATTGGGAGTTGCAGTGGTATCATGAAATTACTGAAGGTAGTGCAAGTCCCATCATCTCTGTGTGTTCCGTCCCCCCAAAGTGTAGTAGGATGTAGATTGGGTCATGGGGGCTCTGTGTGCTAAGTTTGGTCTGTATTGGTGAATGGATGAGGGATGCATTGTTTTTCGGAAGTGAGTGAAGGTACTTCAAGTCCCATCATCCGTGGTCCGTCTCACAGTAAACTGCACCAGGCTGTAGAGTGGGTCATGAGGGCTCTGTGTGCCAGATTTGGTGTTGATCAGTCATTGGATTAGGTTTGTAGCAGGATTGGGAAGTGAGGGAAGGTACTGCAAGTCCCATCATCCATGTTCTGTCCCCCTCCAAACTTCAGTAGGATGTAGAGTGGGTCACTGGGGCTCTGTGTGCCAAGTGTGGACTTTCTCGGTGTTTGTTGTGGGCCACAGTGGTCTGTGGGAACAGAGGGGTGTAAAAGTACTACAAATCCCATCATCCATTGTCAGTCCTCCCCCAAACCTCACCAGGACGTGAAGACAGTCATGGGGGTTATGTATGGCAAGTTTGGTCTCGATCAGTGATTGGATGAGGGTTGCAGCGGACTTGGGAAGTGAGTAGAGGCACTTCAAGTCCCATCATCCATGGTCCACCCTCCTCCGAACTGCACCAGGACGTAGAGTGGGTCATGGGGGCTGTGTGTGCTGAGTTTGGTCTGTATTGGTCCTTTTTGGTGGCCTCAGTGGTCTGTGGGAACCAAAGTCTTGGAAAGTACTACAAATCCCATAATACGTGGGTCATGTCATAGGGGGGTTATGTGTACCAAGTTTGGTGCAGGTCCATCACCCGCGCTGGTCGCTGTGGCCTGTGAAAGTGGTTGCCACATATCCGCCCTGGCCTGTGAAAGTATACCGGTGTAAAACAGAAAGGAGTAAAAAAAATGGAAAAGGCCTGCATGGAATTAGCAGTAAGGTCCAATGAGGCTGGGTGAGGGGGCTTTGGGCCAGAATTATTTATATAAGCATTAAAAAGGCATTAGAAAAGGTATTTATTGTTTTCTCTTGTGTCTTTTGAGTGAAGTAGGGCCTTACCTTGTAGAGTGACAGTGCCTGTTCTAAAGATCCTGTCAGAAGCTGCCTTTCTCTGACACTGTGTTGAAGAGGGAAGATGGATGCCTCTTTTGGGCCTATCTGGGAGAAGGGGATTTGTAGGGGCTACAATGTTTTCTGGGAAGTGAATTGGGATGCAAATCCCATCATTAGATTGGCCATCCTGCCCTAAACTCTATTTTGGGGCCTGTAATGTTATGGCCTGCTATTGGTAACTTTAAAAGGCCGAATGGCAGGCAGACGTTTTCTAAAAGCTGAGGGGGAGGAGAATACAGGAATCCATTTTGTTTTCACAGAGCCAAGTGGGGAGGGAATGTTGATGGTGCATTTTTTCCCCTCAGTGGGAAGAAATCCTGTTGTTTGAATGTAGAGGCCTGGATTCTGGGATGCTGGCTTTTTTCCCCTCAGTGGGAAGAAATCCTGTTGTTTGAATGTAGAGGCCTGGATTCTGGGATGCTGGCTAATCAGTGGCTATCAATGCCCTCTGTCTGGTGCCTTAGAATTTTGGAGTGGCGAGGCTGTCAATCAAAGGACTTTATGCAAATAGCTGCCACATATCCGCCCTTCCGCCCTCCACATACACACATACAAACATTCCGTTTTAGAAAGGTATACAGATGAGCTAGTAAGGACCTCAGGTAGGGAGGAGGAGAAAATGGCTATCTAGTGAAGGGCATGAAGAAGAGGGATTTAAGAATGTTACTTATCTAGCATGAATAACACCAAGCTACAAATGGCCAATCACTTTTAACTTCTGTATAAATTAATCCGGTTGGGGGGGAGGGGTGGGCAAATTTTAGTCAAATTTATTTTGATTTAAGCATAAGTATGTAAGGTACATTGTTTGTACTTGGATGTTTAAAACGATTCTAGTGATCTCTGAATGCAAGTATAATACTGATTGAATTATCCATTCAAGGTTAAACAACATTCGTTTTCAATAATTTCATGTTCTTCTATTACATTAGGGAACCCTACCTAAGGTGGGGTCTTTGGGATTGTGTTCTTTAAAAGTATGTAAGAGTGAAAAAGAAAACTGAAATTCAAAAGGTTCTTCCATCTGCGGGCAGGAAAATTACTTACTAAGACTGTGTTATATGTGTTATCTTAAAAAATTTAATATCAAGACAAATAACCAAGTTATCCCGCTTAAGCAACTAAAACCTTTTTCTCTCTGTGGATACATGGCTAAAACTCCAATGAAGTCAGGCTGTGCCCCAAACAAATGATTTGAGCTCCCTCTGCAGGGTCTCCACTTTTAAATAACCAAGCCATCATATTCCTATGTGATCCCCACCCCTATTTTTCATTGGTAATTTTAGCAAAGTTATGATGATACGCAGAAACAGGCATGTTTTGACAGGATTTGGCAATGGACTAGTTGACACAGTTATGACTGTTTTTTCTGAAAAACTAGAAATTCTGGACAAATATAAGCAGGTGTCTTTAATTTACGCTATTGGAGTGGCACCTATTTACAAGGACTCTGAATAAACTAAGCCAGTTTATCATCACACACACATATCTGTCACTTACTTCCAAAATGACTAGCAATAGGCAAACAGATGGAAGACTCACAACAGCTAGTGAAAGCCAAACAATAGCCTTTTAATTTAAAATAGCAATGTATGAAATTGTAGTGTATGCATATGTATGCTAATATACAGGTATGACAGGTAGAGGACATTAATCTTAGAGAACCCTTATATAATAATGCAGTGAGCGAATCAGCATATCCCTTCATACACTACAAGTGGAGAATGCATCCCAGCTTTTGCACCCAATCGTCCAGCCTACTGAATCTCAAATCTCTCTGAAAGATCCAAAAGAGAAGTCTAAGCATGTTTGGTTGATACAGTATGGCTCTCTATCATGAGAATTATTATTTTTTGGCTTTTACTTAATTACTTAAAAATATTCTGAAGATGTGGATGTTTGAATCTGTAGAGGCAGAATCCATGGATGTGAAGGGCCAAATATACGTTCACTAAAAAGCATAGAGTTTAAAATGCAAACAAAAATGCTTCTTTTAAAACTCTACAAAATTGTGTGTGCTGTCGTGCAGAAAAAAAGAAGATGACAGTAATGGAAAAAGAAGAACCTGAGGAAATTAAAGCTTGCTGACACCTTCCCAAAGGCTAGAGAGGCTCACCCAAATATCTGCCCACCGCAACAGCAGAGGGTAAATGCAGGCAATCTTTTGACAAACAGTGACTTCTCAAGGTCTGTATGTATCCAAATATTTTTTTAAAAGATGAGGGAGGAGGAATATAGCAGCACATTGAAGACTGTGTTTTTTTTTAATGAACAGTCTTGGATACAAACCCAGTTCTTCCAATGCAGAAAAGAATATAGAAAAAGTAAGGCAAATCCTGTTAAGTCTTTTCAGGTTCCAAAAAATATTTACCACCCTGCTGTTAATTGCTACATGCTGCAATCAAATTACATTACTCACTCTATTACTTAGGATAGTAACTGTTTTGTAATGACAAAGTACTTCATGTTTTTCCATACTGTGTCTCTGTACAACTGTCAACATTTCACAACTGCAATGTATAATCATGAACTGCATATTCACAGTATGTCCACAGAATATGCAACCATATGCACTGCTTTATCTGCTACAAAGATTTTGGTGATCTCTTGTTCAAAGCCATGCTCACAGGTGTATGGTGTTTCTCAGGTTTCCATTTTGTTTGGCCTCATATTTAACAGATACACAGAATAAGCTAGCAGAGGTGGCATAAAGCTTTGGGGGTTGATGCCATCAATGTACTCATTGTGCCAAGCTCTCCTGAATCCAGGAAGTGTCTTTGTTTCTTAAACTATGTCAGATGTCAGCATTTGTCAATATGAAAGGAAACAAAGGTTGCCCTAATCCAGAAAGATCTAGGCAGTGCATACACTTACTTTAAAAATCCACTAAAAGTGGCTCTGGAGCTGCTCTGATGCAACCTCGGGAATACATCTGGCTGTTTGCATAGCTGACCAGATCAAGGGTACATTTGAGCAGCTCTCTCCCAGAGGATGGTGGTAACATCACATTTCTGATCATGTCACTTGGAGCCCAACATGACACCACAGAAGTTTGGGAGACTGCTGATTGCTGGCAGAGAGGCAGTGGTGAGCCTGTTGGTGCTGTGGACAGCTGATCAGGCTGAATCTTGCTGTCCAGCTGTCCACACCTGTGAAACTGTGAGATCACTTTCAGGAAGCTCTGGGGTAAATCCCATGTTTCACTGACATGGGGTAATGGCTGGATGCAGCAGGTGTGCTGTGAATCTGACCCAGCCACATACACATGGCTATAGTTGTTCCTAGAATCCACATTTAACCTTAATTTTAGACAGCAATGCAAATATCAATAGTTAAGTCTATTGCCCAAATTGTGCCAATTCCTAGAAATTTCTAACCATCAGCTTTTATTACATTATTTGGATGAAGAACATGTTCTACATGCCTTTCAAAAATGTTCAGCGATTTTAGCCAGTCAACAATGCTATCACCAAACTTTGGATAGAATTTTTATGGGAAGTAGAATACCCCATTCCAACATCTTATTCGTGTATATATTCACCAATATCACTGGCAACTAGCCTCTTTCTAGGGATAACTTGGAACAATATTATTTCAAAACCTATATTTTCCTATGGAAACCTGTGAAGGTTTCACATTTTTTCAGGCAAGTCCTCCTCTAGGACCTGTGACCAAGAGACCCATCAAACAAACATAGGAGCAAGAATTTCCTTAATGGTTGATTTCAAGTCATGCAACTTCCTTTCTTAGGACCTCCTTCCTGTTCTCCTTCCACTGGGAGGCGCACACATTCTGTTGAGACATGACTTTAGCATCTAGATGAGGTTGTCACTGAGACACACTATGACTGTTAGGATATTGTTGCTTTCTCTTTATTTGTGAATTTTAAATTATGATTTAACGTTTTAAGGAATTTATTTTTCTATAATTTCCTTATACCTTGAGTGTCATTTACTAGTAGAAAAGTGGGACTGAGGCAATTCTCAATTTACATTAGTATTGCATTCCTGGATTGGCAATGAGTGTGATATAAATGTCATATATAAATCAATGTGGAGAGGGAGTTTCTTTGGGAATAACCAAGGACTGGGGCATGCATTCAAACAGAGTTGGCAATTGAAGCCACTTCCCATTTTAAATAATTAAGCCTGGGCACTGGTAAACCAGATGGCGGAAAATACATTTTATTGTGTTGACACTGGCGAATACAATGCAACTAGAAGAACATATTCTAATACATGCCCAAACAAGCAGGAAAAAAGCTAGTCGAACAAAAGCCTTTCTTGACTGTTGGGATAGAACCATCAAAACTAGGAGTAAATATGATTTCCCTTGAACCTATCTCAAAATATTTTGCAAATAATTCAGACATGTGATACCTCACTGCAGGTCCAGGGATGTGATTTGCTTGGACATTAAGAAGAATAAATAATACATTAAATGTGTCTATGAAACTTAAGTTCTATATTTTATCCCAAAGCTGAACTAATTCAACTGCAAGAGGAGCTAATTCATGACTTTCAAGGCTTAAAAGACACTCTTAAATTAAAGGATTATGACCAAAAAAAAGTAACCATGAAAAGGTAAAGTATACATTACCTTTTGCCTAATGTCAAGAACAACACACACAACAGCTCAGAGGGGAAAAAAAGACAGGTGGAAAGATGCCAAACAGGATTAACAATGTCTAGATGAAAAAGGCTATTTCACAATAGCAGTGGGATGTCTCAATATGAGTAATGTATATGTAATTTAGGTAGATCTCATCATCCTTTAATGAAGAAGTGAGTTTAAAGCACACGTAAGATTTGTTGTTCTTTTCATTCTTCGGGTGTTATTCCTTGCTGTTCCAAAACTATACTTTATTTTTGGACAGTATGTTGCACTTAAATAACACAACATCTCAACTTGTGCAGTTATTAGTTTAATGGAAATTCTACTCTACATAAATGAGTAAAAATTGACAGATGATATACAAAAACAGTCTTCACAAATACCAAACATTTTATAATCACAAGCTACTGAAATCTCCCATTAACACTTCTGTCCATGTACATAGAAAAATATGGGCCTGAAAATTTGTAATTTTTTGTTCTGTTCTATTTTCAGAATTCCACCAATGTTCTGCCCAAGTTCAATATTGTTGCCTAGAAAATTCATTCTAGGCAACAAGATAGGTAATTTGCATACATTTTATAAATGCACATTTTCAATATAATTGAGAAAGTTACAGAAAATGCTGCTATGTCCACTAGATGACAAAAAAGAAATACCTATATACATTCACATGAGTTTCAGATATCACAATGTGATCTCTTTTACCACCCCGCCCTCCTCTGGAGAATGCACATCTTCAGCAGTGTACAGGTGTTGATTGCAATGAAGAATGGGCTATTTCAAAGTACAACTGTCTACAGTCAGCCCTCCATATTTATATATTTTATTAGCTGACCCGTGCACGCGTTGCTGTGCCATATTCTGTGGCTAACCTCTTCTACCCACATGGCGGGAAAGCACAATCAAAGGACTCTTGACAGATGGCTGTTTTGCCTCTTGTTGATAACATTAAGAGACCTTTAGCAGTTTGCTCAGGATGAGTTGGGATTTGTATCTTCCTTTTGTTGTATGGTAGTCCTGTCCCACTGTATTCCCAGGCCTGGGACAACAAAGTGAATGTTTGTATGTATGTGGATATGTGCCAGCTTTCTGATTGGTTTCCACTGTGGGATTATTTGCATAACGCCTCTGATTGGCCTGCACCACCAACATTCCGACACTCTAAACTGCCAGAGGGGGGGGGGTGGCTCCCAGCCTCTACATTCTAACTGAAGGAGTATTTGCATAATGCCTCTAATTGGCCAGCACCACCAACAGTCCGACACTCTAAACTGCCAGAGGGGTGGCTCCCAGCCTCTACATTCTAACTGAGGTTGTATTTGCATAATGCCTCTAATTGGCCAGAACCATCAGCATTCCGACACTCTAAACTGCCAGTGGGCGGTGGCATGGGGGATTATGGAAGTTGTAGTTCAATTGTTTTTTTGTATTTTTGGTCATGTTGTTTAATTTTAATTTTATTTTTTGGGTGGTAAACATACCTTGTGGGGTTTTGTGTGTATGTGGGCTGATTTGGTGTGTCTGCCTTGTGTGGTTTTGCTGTCTATAGGCTACTTAGGATGACAGCTCTCTCTCTCCCTCTCTCTCTCTCTCTCTCTCTATATATATATATATATATATATAGGACTATAACATTATACCGTAATACAAAATATATAATTATAATATATTATTATTAGTATTATATTGTATTAAATTATAATAGTATCAATTTTATATGTATATACAATATATTATATTATATGCACAGTGATGGAGGCAAGATGGAACTGCCTTCCCAGCCCTGCCCTTCACTCTGATCTATTAGTAGTAGTATTATATTGTATAGCATTATAACAGTATCAATATAATATGTATATACAATATATTATATTGAATGTTTGCCATGTATATGTACATTGTAATTCGCCCTGAGTCCCCTGTGGGGTGTGAAGGGCGAAATATAAATACTAAAATAAATAAATAAATATTTATTTATTTATGATAATGTAAATAATAGTATTATAAATATAATAAATATAATCGTAATATAGATAATAATAGTATAGTAAATAGAATAGCAATATCAATAATATTACAATAAATATAATAATAGTATAAATAATAAATATTTTTTTATTTATGATAATGTAAATAATATTATTAAAAATATAATAAATACAATTTTATAGTATAATACTATAATAATAGTATAATAAGTATAATAGTGATATAAATATAATAGAATAAATATAATAGTAGTATAATACATATAACAGTAATGTAAATAATAATATTATAATTTATGTAATAGTAATATAAATAATAATAGTATAATAAATATAATAGTAGTATAAATAATATTACAATAAATATAATAGTAGTATAATAAATATAACAGTAATATAAATAATAGAGAAATATAAAAATAAATGTAATAGTCATAGAAATAATAGTAAGAGAAATTTAGTAAATATAATAGTCATATAAATAAAAGAATAAATATAATAGTAATATAAATAGTAATAGTATAATAAATGTAATGATAGTATAAATAATAGTATAATAAATATATAAACAGAGGGGGCGGGGCCAAGGGGAGGGCATGGCTTTCCTGAGACCTGCCTTTCCCGGCTTGGGCCCAGCCTTTTTCCTCCACTTTCGCCGGCTCCCAGGCCCGGGAAAAAGGAGGAGGAGAAGGAGAGCAGAAGCCAACACCGCCTCCTTTGCCCCGGTGAGGATCCCACCTTGGCTGGGGAGAGAGGGGAAGGGGAGGCGCCTTCCTGGGCCTGGGTCTTTACCTCAGGATCCCTCGAGTGGGTGCCTGGGTGGGCCTGGCTTTCAACCTGCCTTCTTTCCCTCCCTCTGTCTCTCTCTCTCCCTCCCTCCCTCCCCGCGCCGCCCCAACGCTGTTCCTGTTCGGAGAGAGGCGGAGGGGGAGGTGAAAGGAGGAGGCGGAGAAGGAGGGGCTGAGGAGGAGGAAGGGAGGCGCCTCCTCCTGGGCCTCGGTGCCGTGGGGCCGCTTCCCGGGCAGGCCTGGCGGGGCTGCGGGTGGGACGCCAGGGTCGGGAGCGCGTGCGTCTCGCTGCTGCCGCCGCGGCTGCTGCTGCCGCGGCTGCTGCTATGGGCGGCGGGGGAGGGCGAGTGGGCCGCGGCTGTGGCATCGGCGGCAGCGGGAGACACCACCCTGGGCAGCCGGAGATCAGGGAGGGGGGACTGGAGAGCCGTTTTCGCGGGCTTTTTGGGGTGGGTTTTTTTGCCTGAGATCAGGGAGGGGGGACTGGAGAGCCGTTTTCGCGGGCTTTTTGGGGTGGGTTTTTTTTGCCTGAGATCAGGGGGGGGGACTGGAGAGCCGTTTTCGCGGGCTTTTTGGGGTGGTTTTAAGAGCCGGCTGTGTGGTCTGTGGAATAGGGCCGCTGTGCTCTGGCTGCCATGCGCGAACGTTCTAAACGTTTCCACTGGCAGCGGAGAGGCCGGGGTGGGAGGTCCATTGGCAGTTTTTTGGGGATGTTTTTTTGGGGTGTTGGGAGGTATGTAGGTCCGGTGTTTTTGGCGTTGTCTGTAGCGAGTGTAATGGTCCAGTCTGTTGTCAAGTTTGGTGCTTCTGCGACTTATAGTTTCGTTGCCTATATACGACTTTGCACGACCGTGTCTCCTTTATATATATAGATTTATTTGTTTAAGATAACATATTTTTACCCCACCTTTCTCCACAAGCAGACTCAAGGCGGCTTACAACGTATTAACATACAATACAAAGCAAAAACATTGTTAATATCAAATATTCATTACAAGTTACAACTAATCCCGCTCCCCCATATAAACCCCTTCGACCTAAAAACATGGGATCTAAAAACTTAGCAAAGCACTACCATACATGGTTCTAACTTTAGTTAAAGGCCTTCTTAAATAGGAAGGTCTTTACCCCCTTCCAGAAACTTAACAGGGGATGGGAAAGATCTCAATTCTTCTGGAAGGGAATTCAAAACTGCTGGTGCCATCCCTGAGAAAGAGTCTTCCCTGGTCCTTTTTAAGCGCATGTTCGAGGGGGCCCGTGTCGAGATAAGGGGGGCCTGTATAGACTTTTAGCAAAGTCCTTATTAATGGTGTTAAACTAGGTGGAGCCCCTACACTACTCTGTGATACCCTCCTTACCTGGTTGAGAGGAAGTTGTTTTCTCTGGAATTTCCTATTGATTCCTGGCATTAAGGGGTATATATCCAGGTCCTGAAAGACTCTCCACAGCCTAATTTTTAATCCCCAGAGGTTACCCTTCATACTTTGCAATTTCGTCGGAATCTCTGGTGAGTAAAATTCAGGACAGTGCAAATGATGTAAGGTGAATTATTTAGCTACTCTGTTGAACAGATATTAATGGACTCAACCGTCCACAGCTTGAAAATAAAGTAGACCTTTGGTATCCATTGAGGTTTGTTTCCGGAAACCCCTGTGGATACCAAAATCGTGGGTTCTCAAGTCCTATTACATACAATGCCATAGTAAAAACAGTGCTCCTTATACAAAATGGCAATATCAAGATTTGCTTCCTGGATGTTTTTTTTTTTTTTGGGGGTATTTTCAAGTTGTTGATGGTTGAATTCATAGGCGCAAAATCTGTGGGTACAGATGGATGACTGTATAAGCATCGGCCTAAGGGAAGTAGTTTTCCCTCCGGTCCACCTGATAAGTATTTGAAGCAAAGTCCTCTACACAACCAGGCACTCCAGACAAGCTAGCATGATCCTTCTCTGATTTAAAGTCTGGTGCACTTGATACTCGGGTTGGCCCTAATACAGATGAACAGCTTGCATTACAAGGGAAATCTTTGAAAATGTCTAATATTGAATGCAAACATCTACATTACAGAAATATAATTTTTGGTAAGGAGAAGTCATCTGCTCTAAGAACTATTAAAATGGATTATGCAGCTATCTTACTAAACCAGAAAGACCAAATTCCAACAATTTACTTCAAGATACAACTGTTATCCAAACTGATTTTTTCAAATGTACAATGCTGCACAATATTTATACACAGAGACAAAGTGTTAATAATCTGCAGTCTAGAAAACAAAACAAAAACAAAAAAATACAGACCACAATTTCCATGCCCAAACTACAAAAACGAAGCATTTCAAATCCACATTTTTTTCTTTAAATCTTTTTTTTTGAAAACTGTGTCCTATTCATTATCACAACAGTTCTGAAAAGTAGTTATTATTTAATGTTTTTGTTCCCCCGATGTGGAACTGAGGCTGCAAGACAATGAAATGTCCAAGGCCATCAACAAATCCTACTGAATCTAATAGGTTCAAAAAAGTAATCATTCTTTTTTTAAAAACACAGAAATTATCATTTAAATATCACAATCAGAAAATCACAACTTAATTCCTGCCATACAACCCAAAACAGCAAACCAATTTCTACTCACTTCATCCAGCTAACCTTAATAATGGGTTGCCATGCCAAAGAAGAATTTAAGCTCTCCAAACAAAATTCAGACTATAACATTCCAAGCAAAAGAAAAGGAACAAATAGTCCAAGTAGATACTTTGTCTCCCTTATTCTGGGAAACAAGGAAAGGGCCACCCAGACCTTGCTCTTGAGCCCAAATAATCAAGCAAGGAGAGGGGTGTGGCTGTAAGAGGAAACGGTACACAAAATACTAATGATGCGCAGTGTGCCTCTTCCAACAACCATTTCAACATTTTCGGTCTCAAAGAATATATATAGGTTTGCTCTAAACACTTAGAGGTGATCCAGATTAAGTTAGTCAAACTTCTCATTCATGCAGTGGAAATGAAGGCTACATCTACATAGACACTTAAATGCAAAGGGTTGCTCCGGGGTTTCTCTAAAAATTCAGAACAAACCACGACTTCAGATCCATGTAAGCTGTAGGTCCATTTCTGAGATGGAACCAGCTGTAACTGTTTCCATGGCTATTCCATCTTCCTGGTCTTAGGCAGTTTGGGGATAAGACACAGAATGACACCTAACGTCTTACTCCACATTATTAGAGTGATGTTCCTTGGGGACAAGAGCACTCAGAGAAGGAAGGAGGGAAAGGTGTGATTCCTCCATTTCCCCCCTGCACTCTTCCCCTTTCTGCATTATTCTGCTACCCTGTATGATGTCATTTTAGGTGACAAGTGGCAACCACTGACTATTTCATGCACAATGGCCACTACTATGATGAGAAGAAGAAGGGGGACAATAAGGGTGGCCATCCAGCAATACTGAACTAGGTTTGGTACCACCTGATGGCCTGAACTCCTTCCCACCTCTGGAGCAGCCTGGGGTCTGGTGATAGACTCCTTTCCACTTCCACAGGGGCCCAGAGGCCGAACCTGAGTTTGACACTACAAGAATATTATGTCCATGTAGAACTGCCTAAGTCATGAGACTAGACTTTATTTTAATGAGATCAAGAGCAACTAACTTTAGGTAGGATGCAACAGTGATCCCCACCCAAAAACATTTATTTGTTTTAACTTTAGTTCTATCCTGCCTTTCTCCCCTGTGCATCTCTCAATCCCCTGCCAAGTTTTCAAAGAACATTTCAGTAGACAAAACTTCTTTCACTGAAATCAATGAGTGTTTACTCTTGGGTGGATTGTTCAAATAACAGATTATCCCTTGAAAATAAAAACTTACTTACTTGTATTACCAGTTACATATCTGTTGTACCTTCATGAATAAATCAAATAGTACTGTAGCTTGTTGTTTTAAAGGATTCAGAGGAAAGTCTACAATATTAGTAAGAATTCAGACTACAAGTAAGTATTAAACAGAGATAGCTAGTAGAACGCAACTTATTTGGTTCTTCTCATCGTGATATTAGGTAACATTTAATCTTACTCAAAGATGGATTTTACACCCAACACTTATTAGTGCAATAATTTTACATGTACTTTTAGTTTGTAATGTATATTATCCCCAAAAGAGAAAAAAAATCTATACTGTAGGCTACTCTTCTTTTAGCTTGTCTTGCTTTCTCTATACTCTGTCTACACTGTTTGAATAGCAACCATTAAGAACCCTTTAGCAGCCATTTACACCTCTTACAGGGCCATTAACACCTCAGTAGTTGCCTCTTTTCAAGGGCCTAGAAGGAGGTGCTACAATAGAAACACAAAAAGTCTGCCCTCACTTTATGGCTTTATTTACAGAGTATTGTATGCAGAGCTACTTCACACATTTATGGTTTCCATAGCCCTTAAAAATAAAATGTACATTGTGACTTAAGAAACATATACAATATATGCAATGAATTCCTGATTCTATTCTTGGCAACGTAACTTCTCATCTGCTTCTGTTCATGCATGTGCCAGCCATGATAAACTTTGTGTACAAGAACACACACCATGTGTAAAGTGGTTTTTAGTTAGATAACAAGTTAATATCTCACTATGATAAAGCATTGCTCTTGCTTTACTTTGAAGGACTCATCTGGATAAAGAAGCATCAGGCCCAGCTCTTGTATATATTTGAGGTTCAAATATTTCTGATCATTTGTATTTTTGCTTCTAAAATTTGCTCTCAGGGAACAACTGAACAGTTCACTGGAACTCTGAATGTTTTGCAGAAATGTGAGAAGATGAAGTTGTAAAAGCATCCTCCTTATTTAGATGTAAAGACATACCGTATTTACTCAAATGTAATATGCTTCTTTTTTGGCATAATGTTGCCAAATTGAATGTTTGCCAATTTTCTGTTGTAAACCGCTCTGAGTCCCCTCAGGAAGATAGGATGGGATAATTATTATTATTATTATTATTATTATTATTATTTGTGTAGCCAAATTGGAAGTGTGTATTACATTTGATGACACATTAGAATCGTGCACCAAAACTTGCCTGTTCCCCATGATCAGGCTCAGGGTACTGGATTCCCCAGCCTTCATCTGATGGAGGAGCTGCGGTTTCCCAGCTGTCCTCACTCAAGCTCTGAAAGAGGCCTGCTAGAAAGCTATGCCCCTCAGTCAAGCCAGACTGGACTGTGCTGGGCTTGACGGGGGGGGGGGGGTCACTTCGCCTTGCATTCCAGCTGAGAAGTGAGGGAGAAGGAACCCCCCTTCCCAAGTTCATTTTCATAGCCTCCTATTGAGAGAATAAATAAAAGGGACTCTCCTTCTCCTCCCTTCCTTCGCTCAAGGATATCTCTGGCAGAGAAGTAACTTCAGTGTCACAATGCAAGGACTCGGCCGGCCCCTTAAACACACACAGAGAGACGGTAATCAGTTAACTATTTATTGAGTAATAAAGAACAGATGAAAAGGTAATTGTCCATAAAAATATAGAAAAGTCAATCCAAAAATAAGGTATGCGTAGTATAGTCCAAAAGCAAGGTTTAGCAATAGTAATGTCCAAAGGCAAAGGTCTTGGCAAAGGCTTGGCAAAAGCTCCGCAAAACAAAGCGGAGCAAGGAACAAAGCAGGATTCAAACAAGGCCCAAGAAAACTTCTTGGCAAGGCACGAGCTGGGAACTTGGCTCCGTGGTCCTTCGCTCGCTTCACTTCACTAGATTAGAAGTGGCCGAGGTACTGAGGATCCGTTCCCACGGATCCTATACTTAAACCCCGGGGCGAGGCCCCCGACGCTCTAGGCTTCGGAGGTAGTCTGTGCTACGGGACCTAGCGCTTCTCTGGCGCTCTAGACTGCGGTGCCATTCCCTCCTACTGGACTCAATGCTCCGTCTCCTATCAAAGCTTCGTCCTTGCCTCCCAGCACCTGTCTCACTATCTTCATGAGAGTCAAACTCCCCTTCAGCTTCCATGACCTCATCGCCCATGTTTTCCCAAATTCGCTCCTGAGATCCGTACCCCCTCGGTTTCTCATAACATTCATCGCTATCAGCACTTTCTGCCTCAGCCTGACCTTCCCAGTCTTCGTAAACATCTGGCCATCCCTCATCCCAAGCCAGGATCTCTGTGGGAGAGGAAGGCCCAGCTAACTCGTTAACCCCTTCCTCCATTTCCTCCTCAGCTGCGGCTGGCTCTAATGCAAGTGGGGACCCCGGTGCTGCCCCCTGCCCTCCAGGCACGAACGAGAACTGGGTTGCTACATTCAGTTGCTCAAGAAGGAATGATGACTTTTATAGTATACTAGCTTGGGACCCGGCGCTGCCCATGTTATTTGAGAAAGACATTGTGTGCCAAGGTTGGTCTTTTATCAGTTATTTATGTGACTCGCAGTGGTCTCAGGAAGTTACTACAAGTCCCATTGTCCATGGTTCATCCTCCTCCAAACAGTACCAGGATGTAGAATGAATTATTGGGGCTCTGTGTACCAAGTTTGGTTTTGATCAATCATTGGATGAGGTTCACAGAGGTCTCAGGAAATGATCCATGGTCCATCCTCCCCTAAACCTCACCAGGATGTATTGGGGTCATGGGGGTTATGTGTGCCACGTTTGGTCTTGATCAGTCATTGGATCAGTCATTGGAGGGTCGCAGCAGTCTCAGGAACTGAATGGAGGTACTTCAAGTCCCATCATCCATGGTATACCCTCCTCCAAACTGCAGTAAGATGTATAGTGGGTCATGGGGGCTCTGGGTGTCAAGTTTGGTCTTTATTAGTTTTTATTGGTGGCCACAGTGGTCTGTGGGAACAGAAAGGTTTGAAAGTACTACAAATTCCATCATCCATTGTCCATCCTTGCCCAAACCTCACCAGGGCATATATGGGGTCATGGGGGCTATGTGTGCCATGTTTGGTCAAGGTCCAACACCTGTGCTGGTTGCAATGGCCTGCGAAAGTGGCAGCCAGTCAGAAAGATGCCACATACATACATTCACACACACACACACACATATCCCTCCTAACCTCCTAGTTTGATATCCAGTGTTGGTGTTTGCTGTTGTTGTTTATTATCATTATCATTATTTCTGCTGTTATATTGTCGTAATGTTATAAAATGCCCTATGGCCATACTGTTGTTCTGATACTGGGGGATAAGATCCATCAGATAGTCTGAACCTAGGACTTTATAGGTCATAATGAACACTCAGAATTGTGGCTGGAAACATCTAAAAGAAGGTGAACACATCTTGTTTGCTGTTTAAAAATGTTTGAATATAGGATTTGCTACTTTCTGTGGGCACTAAGGTGACACTTTTCAACACATGAGTGTCACCTTTGCCATAAGTATAATTCCAAATAACATAAGCCTTGTCTGTAACATGAAGCCTCACTTCTCTTTCCCTCTCTCTGCCTTTTCTTTCAAGGCTCCTTGAGGGAAGGGTTTCCGGATTTTATTCTCAATTGCTGAAAGATTTGGTGATCTAACGCTATTTATTTTTTAAAAAATGAATTCTAAGCGCACAAGTAATATTTTTTGGGAACAAATTACAAAGAGGACACTTTTTGCCACTGAGCATACACCTGAAAATCCTTTCTTTGGTTTCAGGGTCTTGAAAATTGAGGTGCACATTTGATTCGATGTTGCACTTGATTCAAGTAAATATGGGTAGTTCTCAAGTACTGAGTGGGTTTATTAGGAATTTCTGTAGGTCCACTCTACACACACACTGCTTCTAAAGGTCTGCCATTCCTTTCCGAGATGGGAAATCATATCTCTTATGCACAACTAAATAGCAAGGATAACCATGAAAGTAATAATTCTCGTACTTGCTAGCATACAATCCCATACTAGGAAATTGATAGTTACCTTTTCATGTCTTCTTTCCTTTATAGATTTTCTATAATGCCCCTAACTCTAACTACTCCCTGAATTAGTAACAGCTGTTTTCTGGAGGTGTATTCTAGATTGTAGAATTAATGTAGTGTGACACCATTTTAACTGCCATGGTTCAATGCTATGGAATCACGGCAATTGTAGTTTGGTGAGGCACCAACACTCTTCAGCAGAGAAGGCTAAAGGCCTTGTAAAACTACAAGTCTTATGATTCCATAGCACTGAGCTACAGACATGAATGTGGGGTCAAACTGCATTAATTCCACAGTATAGCTGCACCATCAATCTATCACTACACATGAATGTCATTGCTGTACTCATGTAAATACACATGCATGGATATAACAGAATAACATAATTTGCAAATACGTATTTTCCATTTTAGTTGGAAATGAGAACTCAAAATTTTCCTAGTCATATATTTCTGAGGTGCAATTTTAATTATTTTAAGAAAATAAAGAAGATCACAATTTCCATGAAGGCATATTTTGCATGACTTAACCCTAAAGAAATAAATTGTAACATAAAAAGCAGTTTTTGGTCACCTCAAATCCCCAAGGAAGAGATTCTTCATGCAAAGACACCAAGTATTTCATTCTAACAGTAGGTCCTCCACTGCTTAATATGCAACTATAAGCCGTAACAATGAAGCTTTGAGTTTTCTGTATCAGAGTGCATGACATTTTAAAGAGCATCAGAGGACAGCAAAAAGGAAAGGTCCCTGATCAGAGAAAATGACAATAAAAAATGGGCAGCAGGAGAGTCAAAGGAAGGAAGGGAGGGAGGCAATGGTAGTAAGAGATGGATTTGAATAATTTCACACACTTTTGTTACCATTTTCATTGCTGGCCATGTTCCCCTCTTGCAGCAATGACAGTATGTTTTATGAAAGGCATATCATGGCATAAATGTTTGTGGACTTGAGACTATGTCTTCAGACATATATAATATACTGATTTGGAGTTTATATGCATTTGTGGATAAGTGTGAGGAACGAAGTCACAAAAAATAAAACACAGAAGTACAATTTGTGTTAATTACCCTATTTACAGAGTCCATTTACATTTCATACGCATGGACTTACCTAGTAAATAATACACTTTCAGTATTTTGTGTAGTTTATGTTAATTACAGCAAGACACCTCTTATTATCTGACCCTTATTTGAAATGTGTTTGAAATCCAGTCCTCATTATAATTTTCCAACATTTCTATTTTCCAAGTAGGCATTTACTTCTAAATGTAAAATCAGAACCCATTCCACATTGTTTAATGGCTATTTATTTCACAACGTGTGTGATTGCTGTGAAAGTTAAATGGATGAAATATAGAATTAAGATTGTAATTATTTTCAAAACAAAAGATAACAGTTAATATTTATACAAAATGTGGTAAATGGCTTGAAGGAAACTTGCAATACCAAAGTTCATAATTTCACTCAAAACAACAAATGCCAATTTCTTCAGTCTGTGGGTAATCAGGGTAACCCCATTTCATTTGAGCCAGGCTCATAGCCAGAATGTTGATTCCGGGGGGGCTGAGTCTGAGTGAGAAAGGATCTATCCTAGCAAACCTTTTCTATCGTTATCCAAATACCCCCATACGTATGGGATATATTGAGCATGATGATCAGATCATGATATGAATAAACATAATAGTTTAAATAATGTACCAGTAAGGCCTTCTCACGGACCACCCTGAGAATTTCGGGGGGTGGGGTGGGGTGCTGAAGCCCCTCAAACCCCCTACCCAGCTACATGCCTACTTTGAGCCAATGTGACTGATACCAGCAAAGTCTTACGACCACATCATTGCCAGTTGTATGCCAGTTCCTCTTTTACCATGGAGCCTGCCGGCTCCCATCCCACAACATACACCTACTTCTGGTGGAGCTCTGTGGCAAAAGTGAAGAGCAACCGGTGTATGCCACTGCTGTGGCAACACAGGAAGCTCCCCATGCTGCATAAGGAACAATGGGGGAAGCCCGATGGTGGATGGTTCCCCCTGTGGAATGGGATAAAAAGGAAGCCAGGCAATGTTGTGTGTGGGGCAACAGGTTCCCCTGACGGATTCACCACAATCCATGGCAAATCCTTTCCTTAATGTGATATCTTGTTAACAGCTTGGACAAACTTAGGATATAGAATGCAAAAGGCTGCATATCCTGCCCCCCCCCCCTTTTGCAGGAGAAAGGCACCATACATATAGCTTTTCGTTGGCATGTATACTGTAGTGCACAAAAACATGAAAGAACAGTACAATATTAAAAATGAAGAACAATTTTAACCAACATAAGCTTAACAGTATTTAAATGGGAAGTGTGGGCCTGCTTTTGGCTGATGAGATGATAAAGTTAATTAATGTTGTTGTTGTGTGACTTCAAGTCATTTCAGACTTAGGGAGACCCTAAATCTAAAGTTTAGAGCAGGGGCTGGGTAAATGACCCTGGAGGACCACATCTGGCTAATAGAATTAGTTTGGGAATCTCTGAGCTAAGTAGTCAATTGAAAGTAAGCAAAAATGATCTCCCCACTTATTTTAGGGGTTCCAAATATGGTAAAGGGGATTAAACCTCACTAAATTTCTCTAGCTAAAGTGTGAAATTCTCCAATAAAAATTACCAAGATATTGTTTTTTGATAAAACGTGTTCCACTTAATATTTGTGGATATGCTTTTAATACATGAATTGGGTCTAGGTTGTAAAGAGTAAATGAAAGCCTTTCACTTAAAAGGGAGAGGGGACCTAGCAGAGAACCTAAATTCTCTAATCTTCCAAAGACAGTCTGGCAGGGAAGATGCGGGTGTATATTTGGAGACATTTCAGCCCAGAACTCAATGACATGCAATTTCCCAATACAGGCTGAGCATCCCTTACCTGAATTCCAAAAACCCAGCATTGCCTATATGGGTGTCCAAGAGAACCACCTTTGCTCTGAAATGGTTCTGTTGGATACACAAAATTATATGACAAATATTACATGAAATTAGAATCAGAGTTTATGTACAAGGTATATAGTATATGAAACAAATGAATTCTGGGTCCTATTTCCAAGGCATTGCATTATGTATGTATATTCAAATGTAGGTGTTCCAAAATCCAAAATCTGAAACACTTCTGGGTCTGAGCATTTTGTGTAAGGGATACTCAACCTATACTTGTTTTCGCTTGCCAACCACCACTCCTCAAAACAAATAATGTCAGAACTAGTATTAGCTTTGCAAAATGAAGCCTACGAAATGTTGTTTCTCGTCTAGCAAGAATTTATCTGAAATACTTGAGTAGTCCCCTCCTTCCCAACTGATAGAAGATTAGACCTTATACCTCGCATTATCTACTTAGTGCAGGGAAGGATGAGCAAAATTTGGGTAGAGGCTGAATACTTTCCATTAGCTTCTACTATACTGACTATAGCACTGTACTTATTTTCATTTTCCATGGATTTTCAGTATTCTTAGTCTTAGGCATCTTTCATTAATTAGTATCTTCCAATTTGTGGTTGTTAACATTAATCATTAATTATTAATATTAAACAAGTATCTACATATTTCAGATGGTGATTTCAATGTGCAAAGAAAAGAGAACTGGAGGGCAACTATATATGTACCCTGTCAGAAGTTAAAAGGTATCTGCCTAAATAGATAATGAATGTTTTCATTAAGTAAAATATTAATGATAACCTTTCATATGCATTAAAATGTATGTGATGCTATTTTACAAAAAAAAAAGACCAAGGAATTGTGTGAGCACATCCTTTGTAAACAAGACAGCACTGTTACATTTTTATCTGCATGCCAGTTTTTTAAAGGATCTGGCCTACTTCCACACCAAAATTATAATGTTCTATTTAATAAAAAGACACTGAAACATAAAATGAGCTGACATCAAAATATAACAAGGAAGCAAAGATAAATTAAAGGAATTCTTTGGTTCTTTCAATAACTAATCAGAGATATATAGAAAGGGACCTTTTAAGTTTAATGATACCTGCTCATTAAATGATGCTAAACACTGAAATACCATGAACAGCAGGGAATTTCAGTTTACATTAGAGAAAAAAAATAAAAGGCTAAAAATGACTGAAGTTGGTCAGTTCAAGCTGATAGGGCACTTCAAATGAATAACGAAAGAATAAAAGAGACACTCTAGGTTAAATTGGGTTCTCCTATGCCTTTCCTTGAAAGTTCTTAACTTCAATTTTTTTGAATTAACTAACCTGCAAAAAAATAAAATAAAAATCAAAGGCACGTATAGGAGTAAAGTTAAACAAGCAACTGCACTTCAGAGTAAGTTTACCCATTAAATAGGAGATAAAACCTTAACATAAGAAAAAAGATGGCGGATTTAGACTGTGCATTAGCTTCTAGCCTAGCCAAAGAAAAGAAATAGCTTTCATCTGAATGTGCATTACATTATATCCCAGTGCTAAATGGGATTCTTACAGCATTTTTCAATAACACTCTCTAAGATACTGAAAAATAAGAGTATTGTTTACCTTTTTATTTGGCATTTTCTGCTTTATTTAAAATACTATAAAATATTTATTTATAACATATACTGGTGTAGATATAGAAAAAGAGACTTGGGAGAAAGTGATCTAGGAAATAAACTGTTTATAATTCTTTTAATTGACTACTTTCTATTTTATGTTGTTTTTTCCGGATATTACAAAGAACGATTATATAAAGTAATCTGCACTATTCCAAGGTATATTTCTTTTATTTGGCAAAAAGGGAAAGAAATTGGAACAAGGAGGGGTCTGTTTCTTTAAAAAAAAAGTTATTCAACCATGTTACAGCTTGATACATTCTATTTGTGCATCTAAATAAAAAATGTAGTGTTCCTGAGCATGCTAAGACTATCTTTCTAGAAACATACCATTTCAATAGCCTGACTTATTGTAGGTGAGTCTATTGAAAGCATAATGACAATTGTTCATCCAAAGCTGAGCACCATTAACTTCCATTCATTTCAATAGAAAAGATAATCAGGTGCATTCCTCCACTGAAATCAGAAATATTCATAGACCATCCTTTAGTGTTATATCTATTTACTTTTTATACTATTTTTGGCATTACACACCCCAACCATGAAAAAAAGGATAGTTCAGATTTGCAAGGCTTTAATTATATTCAGGGATATTGCCAAGAAAATCCTGTAATACGTTTGTTTTAGGGTCAACATAGGTCAGAAACTCGAAATAGCAAACATTTCATCTGCTAAAATGGGTATACCTGGGGAGTGGTGTTTCAAAGACTGATATATGTTATACTGAGGGCCAGCATGGTATTGTGGTTTCAGTGTTGTATATGACTCTAGGACAGGCATGGGCAAACTAAGGCCCACAGGTCAGACCCAGCACTCTGGGTCCTTATGTCTGGCCCTCAAAATTTCCCCTGTCCTCTGGGCATAAGGATGTGGTGGCTCGCTGTGTCCTTATGTCAAAAGGGCAAGGGAGGATGGAATACGGCGGCTGGGAGTCTTCTAGAGCTGTCGCGTGCCTTCCTCGGGTCCTCCTCCTAGCATAAGAACAGGGCGTGCCATTGCCTCTCCCTTTTCCTAGCATCAGAACAAGGTGGGGCCTCGTCCTGATGCCAGAAAAAGCCGGGCCTGGGCAAAGAGGCAAACAGTGGGCAAAGTGGCTCCATAACCGCCTTGCCCACCTCTCCCTTCTCCTGGCGTCAGGATGAGACGAGGCCTGGTTTTGATGCTGGCAGAAGGGAGAGGCAGGTGGGGACAAGGGGATCTCAGAAGCCTTACCCACCCTCTCGTCTTCCTTTTCTCCTTCTGTTTTAGATATATTTGTTAGACGTGTTCATTTTATTGTGTTTATTGTTTTTATTGCGTTTATTGTTTTTGATGTCTGATATTTTGTGATTTGTGATTTGTGGTTTGGGCATGGCCCCATGTAAGCCGCTCCAAGTCCCCTTTGGGGGGAGGGAAGCGGCTTATAAATAAAATGTATTATTATTTATTATTATTACCTTCTTACCAGTATAAGGATGGGGTGAGCAGCCTCATCCTTATGCTGAGAGGAAAGCATGAGGATTATCTGCTCCTGTCCCTGCCCCCTCCTAGGCTTGCACTGCCCCGGCCCCACCCCTCCCAGGTCCACCCCAGCCCCATCTTCCCATCTGGCCCTCCCCCCTCCCAGCCTGCTCCTCCTGGCCAGGCCCACCATGCGGCCCCAGTGCAAAAAAGGTTTGCCCATGCCTGCTCTAGGAGAGCAGGGTTCAAGTTCCATGGAAATTCACTGGGCAATATTGGGGAAATCACATTTTCGGAGGGCTTGTCTACATAAATCCAAAAACCCAGACTCCCTTTAAATGGACCATTGACTATCCACATGGTTATGTCAAGGGATAGTCCAAATATTGCTTGAAACTCCAGAGTGCCTGAGCTTCAAGAGAACCTGTTAATTTGCAAAGGATTTCTTACACTCCAAGCAATTACACTCCAAGAACTATTACTATGTTTTTTTATCTGCAGCATGCAAGGAATAAAAAAAAGTTATGCCAAAAATTGTTAATTCTTTTTTCTTTTCTTTTAAGTCAAACGATGCATGTGGGCACCAAGTTTGATTTTGTATTAAAAATAACTCTTCTCTTTAATTAATACAAAATATATAAATGCTATTTCTAATCTTTGTGGTAATTACAGTAGATCTGGTGGCTAATCAGTAGAAATATTTCTCCTTAAATATTGAAGAATGCCAAAAAAATAAAATTGTAATTGCAGCTTACAGTTTTTGACAGCTGCTAGTTACTTAGTCATTTATGGTAATGATACAAGTACAAAAAATTCATTTCTATTTTCATGAAAAGTAATTTTCCATGTGCTTGGGTTTAAATACAAAGAGATAATGTGGTGCAGTAGTTTGAGTGCTTGAGACGAGGTTCTGAATCCCCTGCCAGCCATGTCAGCCCACTAGTCATCTTAGGTGTCACCTTTTTTCAGAGGAAAGCAAAAGCAAACTATCTTTGAAAAAATTCTGATAAGAAAACTCTGTGATAGGTTCACCTTATGTATGTTGACTTATGATCGACCTCTCAAATTCCATGAGGTTTTCTTAGGCATGGAATACCTAGAGGTGAAGTTGCCAATTACGCTTGTGCATGAATTCATTTTGGCTAACTGCCTTCAGCTTGTCCAGTTTGTTCGGTTTGTTCAGTAGCCTGTAATGGCATGGGCTCCACTGCCATTATTTTACCAGCGGAAACAGTAGCTGTTGAAAACCGGCTGCTTTTGGTTTCTTTCAGTTACACTTTGAGTGCTGGGAGGGAGTCGGCCACTAGATGGAAAAGGATCCCAGAAAGCAAGGTTTCTTAAGCCCTTTCTTTAAACCCAGATTTCCTCTAAAGAAATAAGGGAAAGGGTCCCAGGACATAAAGATATAAGGAAAAACACCAAAAACTGCGCACCAAGCAGGCTTCCAACAGAAACTTCCCAAGTTTAAATTTTTCAAGTTTTGGCGTGTCGCGGAGGGCATAAAAGCGGCTCTGCACACGCCCACCACATTCCTACGCCACATAGTAACGAGGAAGGGGTGGTTTGTGTTTTTTCGGTGCCACAAAGAGTTGCCTGACCGAAGGTTGAGCGGGCGGTATCTGGATCACCGTCTGCATCGAGTCTTCTGGTGGGTCTCTTATCGGCACTACCCCTCCCTCCACAGCGAGAGAGGGAGTAGGCGATGAGCTTGAGGAAGTGGCTGAGGCAGGTGTCTTCGACGAGGTGAAAGTCGAAGATGGCGCCATCCTTTGTCTCTTTGGAGACTGCGGTCTTGACGCAGCGGCCTCCAAAGCCTTTCCGGAAATCACAGGTACCAGGCCTCTGGTCTTGGCTCTCCGGGCCTCCTCACTCGACCTCCAGAAGGCGATCTGCATGGCCTTATTGGAGGGAATCCTTGAGATGGCTGACCTCTGGGAGAGGCCTGACACCATTGAGCTCACCAACATCTCTCGGGAGGGAGCCGGCTGCATGGACTCGGTGGTTACCGTGTGCACAACCTCCTTCGGTGCCGCAGTCTTCGACGTCTTTGAAGCGGTGGACTTCGGTCTGGACTTCTCCTTCGGTGGATGCTTCTTCCCGGCCAGGTGAGCGGTCGACACAGAGGGGGCCGGAGCAGCCGCCCCGACCCCGGAGGAGGTGGATGGGACAGCCATCTCCATCTGAGCTGGAGCAAGAGATTGCTCGAGCAGGTAGGCCCGAAGCCTTCATGCTCTGCTCTTACTCAACTGCGCGGAGAGAGCCTGGCAGTGTCGGCAGGTCGGAATGACGTGTCCCTCCCCGAGACACCGAAGGCACCTCGAATGACCGTCGCAGTCCGGGATCTTTGCACTGCAGGAGATGCACTTCTTGAAGCTGGTTGTGGACATGCTATCCCAAACAACCACAGGGAAAATTTCCGATGTTACCCAGGTGGCAAAAAACAAAGGAATGTGGTGGCCGCGCGCTGAACTGCTTTTATGCCCTTCAGGACCGCTGGGCGGGGTTACCGCCAAAACTTGAAAAATTTAAACTTGGGAAGTTTCCGTTGGAAGCCTGCTTGGCGCGCAGACTTCATAAGTGTGGATTCACAGAGCTCCACTCGAAGAAAGATGGTCACAGGTATGTAACCTACCATTCTTAAGCCCTTTCTTTAAACCCAGATTTCTTCTAAAGAAATAAGGGAAAGGGTCCCAGGACATAAAGATATAAGGAAAAACGATGCATAAAATGACAGGAAGGGGAGCCCCCCATTGCCGCCAATAGGCCGGATTAAAAACAAATATTTTGGCTTCCTGGATCGAAAATGGATTTCTATCCTCCTGAATTAAGGAGGCTCCTGAAAAATGGATTGGGACCACCACCGAAATCCGGGGCACTGAAACAGATCGAGGCTTACCCGGATTACACAAGCCTATTGCCAATTACTTCCTTTGAAATATAGCCTATATCTCATGGTATTTGTTGAGTGGTCTCCCATCCATGTTCTAACCACGCCTGACCCTGCTTAGTGCCTATAATCAGACAGGTTCTGCCCCTTGAGACAATGGTCTCAACAAACGTAATGCTAGCTATTGTATTTAGCTTCTGCTTGTGATTCCAGCAGGAAAAACTTAAGATTCCAAGAGAGATAAACAGCAATAAAATATTTGAAAAAACACTTTTTCCAGCAGGTTTGTTGATGCAGAGAGAGCAAGAGAGTGAAAAAAGAGAGAGTGAAAGACAGAGAATGAGAGAGACTTTAGAAGTCTCATTACGTAACTGAAGTGTATAAATCGAAACATCTGTGCTGGAGAACACAGTTGTAAGATCAGATGGAACCAATCTTCCTGTTACATGCATTTGCCATATCTTACCTTTGGTGACCCCCACGCCATTGTGGTTCTAGTCTGGGATCTGGGATCTAATTAGTTTCCTGCTTTGTGAACAAACTATGTTTTATTCAAATAAATCAGGGACAGTGACTTCTGGAACGTGCTGATTTTCACTCTTACACAAAAGACACAAAGCATGCATGGCTGTTATTCAACCCAGCTTGTGAGCAAGAAACCATGGTTTATTGTTATATTGTGATGTTGTCTTATAGTGACAATATTCTACAATGCTCAGAAAAAGATGACAGATTTATGTAATGTAATATTTGCATATATTGTACTGAATATGAAATATTTTGGAGTTCTTTCACATTAAAAGATTTATCAGTTAGAGAATTGATCTAATAAACATAGCAAATTTGTTTTTAATATTGTACTAACACTTCTAGTTATGATCTAGTGGTCATAGTAAATTAACTAAATAACAGAAGGCATTCACGCCACTGTAGAATCTAAAATAGATAAAGGGGGAAAACACTACATAATTGAATCCTTCTCCCACAACTGACATATCAGGTATTTAATGTGATACTACAATTGATCTTAGTCTGTAGGCTGAAAACTATTAAGGTGATACAACAAAGGAACCTATAATAAGTGAACAGTTTTATACAAGTCCTGAAATCCAGAGTGAGGGAATTACCTGCCATATGGCATATAATTTTCAAGAATACCTAAGCCATTAACCCAGTTGTATACCTAACAATAAGCATTAATTTATGCAAGACATAACAGCAGCATCTCTCAAACAGTCCAAAATTAAAGCAGAGTGAACCATACTTTTAGAGACATGGAATGAAATGCATTTTATAATATGCATAAATATAATAAATACAACTATTTTAAACTGAGGCTAAGCTGTCATTACTTTCCCAGTTAGCATTACAATCTATAAAATAATGCAAACACATTTAATTATGGTTTCACTAACTAATTATGTCTATATTATTATAGTTGTTATTATGCATTTGAATGTTATTTGAATGATTTGAATTTTCCATTCTTTCACTTACAGTACAATTCCATACATGTTTACTATTAATGGTAATGTTTATGAATAAATGCTGAATGTATTTAGAGCCAGCATGATATAGTGGTTTGAATGTTATGACCAGCTTCACCTGGCTTCATCGAAGAAACAAATCCATCATCCCGTGCACCACTCCTTCATGGTGACACTTCCCTATCACATGTGGGAAGTGTTGTCTGGGTTCAATGGAGACAGCACAACATGGACAGGCTCCCGTGTTGGGAGGGAAGCATCATATGATGCTTCCACTCCACTTGTGGGCAGGATCTCTGCCCAAAGTCCAGCAATGTTGTGAGATGGACAGCGTGCCCATCCATAACTGGACTGGTAGAGCAACATCATAGGACACTTCCCAAGCCTCAACTGATAAGGTGGTTGATTACAACTTTGGAAATCAGGTTTTGAATCCCAATTAGCCATGGGAACTCACTGGGTGACCTTGGAAAAGTCACACTTTCTCAGCCTCATAGGAAGGCAATGGTAACCTTCCTCTCTCACCAAATCTTGTCAAGAAACCCTATGCCAGCTTTGCCTTAGAGTTGCTATATGTCAAGGACAACATGGAGGCATACAACAACAACAAAATGTATATAATGTATAGAACTCCACTTTAACATTTAATGGTCTACTTGGAAGATGCCTTAACTAGTTTACTATTATAAACTAAACTATTCATAAGCTTGAACCTTTAAAAGTTTCAGGACATTAGTCTCAAAATATTTATGATTGGAGTGCTTTCTTAACTTTACAGAAGTGACCTTTTTCTAACATTAGATTTGTGTTCTCTTTGCTTATATATGTACAGTATGTCCAAGTCACCTGACAACTTATGGTGATCTCATGACTTTTATAGGATTTTCTAAGGCAAGAAATACTCAAGACGTGGTTTGTCAGCCCCTTCCTCTAAAATGTAGCTTCCAGCACCAACATCAACCTATTTCATAGTCCAAATAAGTTATGGAAACCCTCACTGAAAGAGTTCTAGATTCAGAATACTGTACTCAGTTTACTATTCTTACGACTTAGAGAAGTGGTTCCCAACCTTTGGTCCTCCCAGTGTTTTGGACTTCAGCTCCCACAATTCCTAACATTTTGTAACCTATTTGGGATTTCTGGGAGTTGAAGTCCAAAACACCTGGAGGGCCAACGGTTGGGAACCAAAGACTTAGAGCAAGATAAAGCTTCAAAATGACAATCAACTGGGGCAACTAATTTTGCTGAATTCCCAAGTTAACTGTCATTTAAAGACTAATACACATAACTGAAATCCAATAACAGCCCTTCCCACAAGCCACAATCACTTAGGAGAAGTTACTGTTGCAAGGTGTGATGGTAAATACCAGTTGAAATGGATTTAAATATTAAACACATTCACTGAGAATAGGCTTATTAGTGGGTATTGAGCAGTTAAACAGAATAGGGTTATTGCCTGAAAGTCCTCTTTGTGATCATCCCAAAACACCTGATTGCCACTGTTGACCAGATATTAGATTAGAACAAGAGTGGGAATGACATGACTCTCCATAATTTTGTTTAACTGCAACACCCAACATACCTCCCAATAGACTATGCCTGGTCATGGCTGCTGAGAATCAATGTTCAGCAACAACTGAAAGGCCACATTATACCCATCCTAGATTAGATGGACCTTTAATCTAGACCAACATTATTCTTTTTAACACCTATTTTAAATGCTTGCTTCCTTGGGCTATACATTAATGCTTAAGATTATCTTTGTTATTTCATAGTTTCAAAGATCTGGCATAACTTTTTATAAAGCACAGAGAAGAATGGCAAAACATCATAAGTTCTAGCTAGACGTTCTATACTAGTACATTTTCTTTCGAATAAAGATGGGCCCTAACAAGAACATCTTGGCAAGTAAGCTTGCTCTTTTTTTTACAACATATTGCAAGAAACACCCGCTTTTACACACTCTATATGCATCTGCATGGCAGGTGGTGCACAGGGATAGACATATTGGACAGGAAATGAGGATAAGATAAAATTCATTGAGCAAATGGCTTAGAAGCTTCAAAGCATACCTCTTCCTCAAGTGTTCTGTCTATATAACAAGTCTAAAAATAAAGAATACTGGGGCTACACCATTCAAAGAAGCTATGATAGCATCTGCCTTCTGCAGCATACATGAATATGAGGACCTAAAGCAAAATTTACATTTGCAGTGTCACATCACTGAAAAAAATTAAGCTTTCTGGCTCTTTAGAAACTCTTCTTTTAGTTATTTTTATAAGGACTGAGCTGAATTTTTATTGCTTTCAAATTTTGCATCCCTGAAATGATTTAAAAGACAGACCAAAAGGATGAATTCAACCTGGGATAAAAAGCAGTTAACATTACGACTATAACGGAAAATACAAGTAGTAATCCTATTTATTTAGACTGTAAAGGAGGTGTTAAGTAAGTAAATACATATAGCTGTTAAAACTGTATAAAGGACCTCTCATTAAATTTTAAAAATGTTATAAGAATGAAAACTAATTGACATTATAGCTGTACTCTTAAACACATAACAGATTTTCTAAGACAGAGGATGAACTAACATATTCAAAGAGATGTCACATTTCTGTTTCCATAAAACAGGCAGGACAACAAAAGGCCCCAATCATTTCAAAATTGAATTGGGTTGATTTTATAGTGTACAGCCAGCTACAGTCAGCCCTCCACATTGGCAGGCTTACCTTCCGTGAATATGATTATTTGTGGATTATTTGCTACCGCCTCCACTGTTGCCCTAAGGACTGCAAGCTTCATAAGACGAAGAAAAATTGCAAACACATTATGAGGCTTGTACGCCCCTATTAAAAATGACATAGGGCAGCAGCACATGCAGTAAGGGCCAGTAGGAGCAAGTATGGGAGAAATGAAGGAACTTGAGCTTGCTGGCTGCCCAGGACCAAGAGACACACACATGGATGGCAGCAACAGCAAGAGCAGGCCGTGTACAGGAATACTGCCCAACTTCCTGTCCTGCCTGTGGGGCTGGAGGGGCAGCTGAGGTGTATAGCGTGCTCCTTCGCCTCCTGATGCACACTATTGGCTGTGCCACATGAACCTCAGTTGGCAGGAGCCCTGGGCCAAAAAACTCACTTCTCCCTGCAGGAGCTCCACCAGCCACAGTGGAGTAGCTGCAGGATGAGGAGGTGGTGATGGTAGAACCCGTTCTGCTCCCGTCTTCAGGGAGATAACTCCACTCGGAGATACTTGTTATAAGGGAGGAGAAGAAGCAGCAGCAATAGAGGAAGATGGAGAGGCATTATTATTATTATTATTATTATTACTATTTACATCATTTCTACCCCACTCTTCTCAACCCCCGAGGGGGGACTCAGAGCGGCCTAACAAAAGGCAACAATTTGATGCCGAAACACAATATAAATACAATATAAAACCACAAACATTCAGGATTAAAATACAATTAGCATTATCACATAATACACATACATTTAAGTTAAAACAGAGTTCCGTCCCTCACATAAACATTGAGCCATAACCATCAACTAACCAATGATTCTAGGTCAAGGTGCAGCAGCTGCAACTAGAAGTGTCCTGATGGAGCTGTGGTAGCTTCCATGGCCCAGTTAGGAAGTGGGGACAGCAAGAGTAGGTGGTTGGAAAGGGGAGGCAGGCAAGTGCAGCATAACCCAGGTTCTTTCACTCAGTGGTGCCACTTGGCCAGGGAAAAAAGGGAAGGGTGACCTCATGCAAGGGCAGCACACACAGCAGCTAACTCCAACCTCAATCGAAGGAGGCATTGTTCTGTGAGGCCACTGCCCTTCTATTTTTAGCACAGAAAAAGTGACAGAAAAGCAGCAAGTTAGGCAACAAGTAATCAAATGTGTCCCTATTTATAAAGCGCCAATGAACTACAAAGAAAATGACAAGGTATACAATGAAATACACCTTTACTACTTGTACACATAGAGAAGCAAAAGTCTATCTCCACACTTTAGTTTACTTGCACATACATACTCTCCCTGTTCTAGAGAAGGACCCAAAGGTTCTGTTCTAACATTCCTTCTGAAGATTCACACCAAATTCTGGATAATGAATAACAGGCTTTTAATCAATATTCTTGAACATGGTCCAAAAATTTAGCCTCAGTGTTTTTCCCCATAGGAATGGGATTCCAACCTCATTGCATTTCCACATAATAATAATAATAATAATAATAATAATAGTATCTTCTTGTGTTTCTGAGGCATAAAATGTAAAAAAAATAAAGATAAAAACTGCAAGAGCCAGAAGTAGAAAATAAAGGACTGAATCGGCTGAAGACAAGTTTTACACTTTTGTATAGAATAACTAATTCAAACTTAATGTTTTCCTCATGGGTGGATATACATCTGAAAAATATTACTTACTAATGATGTGCAGGCTTTTTGTCACAGTGTGTGACTCAGCTGGACTCTTGAAAGCATTTACCACATATTGGCAGTCAGTGAAAGTTGTCTGTCACTTTAGAGACCTCACCCACTTCCAAACTGCCTCTAGTAGCTTTCTTTTCTTGTCATCAGATTGGCTCCACATCCTCACTTTGTCAATTCTTTTGGAAAGAGTCCCAAGCTTTTCAGACAGGACCCTGACAAATTTGAGTTCTTCTTCTAGAATGGTACAATAAATCATTGCTAGGGAATGGGATTTATGCTAGGGAATGGGAAGACCCTTGGTCATGCTGGAAAAACGAAGTTCTCATTTTGCTGAATTCCAGCATTCTGGCCAATTGTCTTCCATTCCTTCTTCTTTGCAGAATGACCAAGAAGTTATTTGAAAATTTCTGACAAATCACTGAATGCTGCTCCTGGTGAAACAAGGAAAGTGCTTTTTGAGTATTACTGCTGAAGTTGAAGTTGCTGTAAATATCTTTGCTATGGAGAGTAACATCTCATACGGCTTCTCAGACATACACTGAAATTACAGTATTACCTTGTTCTCCAAACTATGAGTTTTGTGAACAGAGTTCTAATTTCTAATCAGCAATGGAAACTTACTGGATGACTTTCAACAAGTCACTCTGTCTCAACCTCAGAGGAAGGCAAATGCACACACACACTTAAGCCTGTGATAGGTTCACTCCATGCCACTCTTACTATCTGTTGCAAACAAACAACTTGGCCGTGGAAGTTTCGGACTCACTATGTAACAGAGGCAGATGGACGTCTAAGAGAGCGGTCCAGATGTCTCTATCTCAAATTTTATCTAGAGGCTGGTCAGAAGTGAAGATCAAGACCATCGACTTGCTTTATAGAGACTATGAATTGCGGGACCACTCTACAAGTCTTCTTATTTCCTTAGAAGATAGACTGCTAGTGGAGGAATTGTTCTCATTTGGACCCCAAGTAAACTGACTGACTGACTGACTTTAGCAGTGGGGCATAACAAATTCCACAATTAAAATGATTAAAGTATTTTTAGACCCTCTGACCCGCCCTTTGGTCAGTGGGCTGAGATAACTTTTACAGGACCCAACAAGCCCCAGTAATAGGGTAGAAAGCTCACCCACCCTGCCCCCCCCCAGTCAGAGTTTTACTTTGAGACTTCCTGCCTTGTCAAATTCCCAATCCCACCCACAGATGCTTCCCCTGTTTAGCCTTCTCACCATATCAGATTATTCTTTCTCCCTAACTCCTGTAGAGATATCCTCTTTTTCCTAGCCAAATAAACTCAGTAGGTGACTCCCCGTCTTTGGAGAGCTGACTAATTTCTTCAGAACACAATCCTAATCAGCCTATTCACCAGGAGGGAGGGGTTTTGAGCGGGTTAGGCACCATTATGGTGGTGTGGGGAAGGAGGAGGACCAGTCACTATCTACCCAGGGAGAAGCGTACCCTGGAGAAGGATAGGTGTGGTAATCTCCAGGACAGACCCCTTGGACTTAAGGTCCTGTTCCTGAATGCCAGATCCATCAATGGTAAGGCATCCATTATCCAGGATTTGATCCTGGATGAGGGGGTGGATCTGGCATGCATCACCGAGACATGGTTGGATGAGCTGACGGGTGAGGGTAAATCTCTCCCAGCTTTATCCACCAGGTTTTGGGGTGCATCAGCAGGCCAGGTCCGGGGGGCAGGGAGGAGGGGTCACGTGATCTTTCGGCAGTCCATCGCCCTGATCAGATGCACTGTTCTGCAATTTACGAGGGAGTTCGAGACAGCCTGAGGATCCTGCTGGTGTGCCGTCCACCGCGCGACCCAGCAGTTTCCCTGCCTGAGCTAGCAGAAGTGGTCTCAAATTTGGTCTTGGGCTCCCAACAAATTATAGTTTTGAGAGACTTCAACATCCATGCCAAGACCACATTGGCAGGTGCAGCTCAGGACTTTATGGTTGCCATGACAACCATGGGGCTGACTCAAGTAATATCTAGCCCCACATATCAGGCGGGACATACGCTGGACCTTGTTTTTATTGTGGACGGTGGGACAGTCAGAGTGGAAGAGCAAAATATTATACCATTGTCATGGTCTGACCACCATCTGATCTGTCTAAGACTTGCTGTGTCCTCTAACCTCCGCAGGGATGGCGGATCCATTAAGATGGTCTGCCCCAGGAGGCTTATGGATCTGGAAGGACTCCTGAGGTCTCTTGGGGATCTTCCTGTCCTAGAGACTGACGATCCTGTCGACATCCTGGTTGTTCGCTATAGCAGCAAGTTGGCCAGGGCGATTGACACAATCGCTCCCGAACATCCCCTCTGGCTACGTAGAGTCACACCGACTCCTTGGTTCACCGAGGAGCTGGCTGTGATGAAGCGCTGGAGGAGGGGTCTAGAGTGCATCTGGAGGGAATCTTGCAACGTGTCTGACCAAGCATGGGCTAAAGCCCCTATTAGGACGTATTCTGCGGCTTTTGTGAGCAGCCAAGAAAATGTTTTCAACTGCCCGCATAGCGTCTGCACAAATAGACCTTCAGAGTTGTTCCGGGTTGTTAGGGAGCTCCTTCGGCCTCTTGAGGTTGGGGAGCTTCCTGACGACTTGGCAACTCGGTGCAGCGATTTATAAGCTAAAGAGGCAGCGTTGTCCATAGACACCACCAAGGTCATGTGGCCAGCATGACTGCATGGTGACATTTTGGCTAAATTACATTGCCAAAATTGAAGTGCACATTATATTTGATGGCATTTTAGAATTACAAACATAAACGCACCTGCATGAAAAGGCCTGTAGGAACACTTAGCCCTGGAGGTTGGACGGGAAGGGAGGAGGCCAAGACAGTATTCCTCGCAGCAGCAGTGGCCTCAGGTCTCCATGGCACCTTGAAAAGGAGGAGGAGCATCTGGTTGATAACCCAGTCGTTCCTGCCACTTAGCTGCAAAAGGGGTGGGCCTCTCTGGCCAAAGAAGTAGGAAGTGTTGCTTTCACCACCTCCCTCTGGACCAGAGCTTGGTCATACATCCTGCCTCCCAGGTGGCCCTCAGGATCTCTTGTTCAACCCCTTTTCCCCTTGAGGCTCAGTATAGTGTGGTTCCCAACTGCCCTCATTCACGAGGCCTTCAAAATTTCCTCCGTTTTGAAGGAGGCACCACAGCCTTTGCCTGATGGAGGGATGTAGCTTCCCAACTGGTTTCATTTACGCTGCCTATTCCCTGACACACTATATCTGCGCATTGGACTTAAATTGCAAATCCTTTTTTTTTTTGGTAATGCACACATTCAAAATTGAGGTGTGCATTACATTCAATGGTGCATCAAATACAGTAATATTGACTTTTTACTGTTGCTGGACATTGTATTTTACATTTGATTCCATTCATCACAACTGCACAACAGTATTAAAATGTCACATTTGTACTGATGAGGTATTGGTGCTACTAATGGAGACAAAAATTAAATATTAAACAAAGTAATTATTATTTGAGCGTTGAGCTTGAAAACCAACATACTCCACTACTATTTTAAAAGTTGGTGTAGCATTCTTGCCCTTGGGCCAAACAAATGTGTCTATTCCACTGATTTCAATGTAATGTTCATGCCTGGAAAAAACCAGCAAAGATTAGATAGTATGTATAATTAAACTAGGTTTTCTATCTTTGTAATTACTAAGGCTCCCTTTTTTTAACAGCACAAACACCCAGACCGTGGAGAACTCTAGGACCAAATGTTTCAAGATTAAAATTGTAGAACTAGAGAAGAATCAGTTTACGAACTTTGAGCTGCTATATAGGAACAGTGTATTGAACATGTTATCAGAATTACTCCCATCCCTTGGTATTTCATAAATTGTAGTGGGAACACATGGGGGAAGGGATAGGTAACCATTTTTCTGTTTTGTAAAAATGTGGGCTGAATAAAGAGTAACAATAAAAAATAACAAAAATGTAGAGAATTAAAAACACATATTCTATTCCTCTGTCCAAACAAATCATAGGCTATACTTCAAAAACATTGCAGAACTATTAGATAATCTTTTTTTGTTCAGATTCAGTAAGGATCAGTGACGACATCAATCTTACTCTTCTCTGTAAGTTCTCCATCCTTAGTTTAGCTAAATTATTCTGTGCAAATTTTCCACCAAAACTTTTAACCATTTACTTGGGGTTTTTTGTACATTTAAACTGTGGACTGGGAAAGAAATCTCTATTTACAGATAATTAATTAAACTGGATGTATGTTGCAGAACCAAATATTAACATGATTTGTTAGTGTTACTTTCAATCTTGGATCAAGTTTTTAAAATATCGCATTACAACAAAAAGAAAGTTTCTGAGAAAAGAAAAGAAAGATTAACACATACACAAGGTCCCTAGAAATAAATGAAGCACACATATTTTAAAAGTGTATGTTACAATTTTCCATGCCAATGTGCACATACTTTCCACCACTGCGATTTTTGTTCTTATTTTAACAGGTGAAAGTAATTAGATTGAAAATTATTGCACTGTGAATGGTCATGCTTGGGGGGGGGGGGGGGAATGCATTTCACAGACACTAAAATAAAATAGAAACCAAGCAAAAGCTATCTGTTTACTATCAATATACAGTTGACAATGACAAAAAAGGGAACAAAGAGGTAGATATCAAATGCTGTTTTATGCAAATGAAAAACACATTTTGAGATTTCAGTTACACACAATATATAAAAGTGGATGGTCCAAAATATATACTATGCTTTTAGAAATAAGTAGCCAAAGAACATATCAACATATAGATGTTCTGAACCTGGCAAAGTTATAAGTAGATATATGGAATGACGACGACGTGACGGAAACTGATTTCAACATGACGCTGAGACTGCAATTGTATGTTTTTAATTGTTAATTTATTGTTATATGATTTTTGTTTGTTTGTTTGCTTGGGTTGTATTGAGGGCAGAGACTGCCTTTTGTAAACCGTCCCGAGTCGCCTTCGGGCTGAGAGGGGCAGTATAGAAACGTGACAAATAAATAAATAATAAATAAGTATTGTAGCAAAGGCATCACAATTCTGAGCAATTTGCTATTGTTTTATTCCCATTGAAAAGCAGAAAAGTCTGTGTAAGTATCGCAAGGCCAAAGTGATCTGTAATATAGAGAATGAGCTGCGGGTTACTTTTTGTTAAGACAAGGTAGCAAGTAACAGAAGATTACTCCGATTTAGATGCTGGAAAATGACTGCAAAGGAAGAACAGATGAAATGGGACTAGATGAAGAAACAGTTCAAACTGGAGTACAGCAGTTTCCCCATCTATACATTAAAACATTTGTAAGGTGGGCAGGATAGATTATTTCAAGCACCCTTTAAAGATTCATTGCCACTGAGGTAATCTAACATCTATTGCTGTGTGCCACATTATGCACTTATTTTTTTTCCATTTCTAACTGAGAGATGCTTACATTGTAAAATATACCACACAAGAACATTTTAATTACAGTGTACCAGATTATATCGTATTTTTTGTGCCAGCATGTAGAATAACCCTCTGTATTTACTGGCCATAAACAGAAGGCTAGGATTGCAGTCAAGAGAGGGAATATGTGTACCACCTGTGGATACAACCATATCACCACCACCACCATTACTAAACACATAAGCACACACACACATACACACACTTTCTCATGTCACCCTAGAACAGGGCTGCCCAGGAAGTCGATCTTGATCGACCAGTCGATCCCGGGACTGAAGGAGGTCGATCCCAGGATGAGGCACTTCTCAGAGGGGGGTGGAGCCAGGCCATGCCAAGCCCCTCCCCCTCCCCTCTGGCTTTGGCGCTCCCAGCAGATACTCCAGGCTTGAGGATGGCAATGGCAAGCCAGCCTTGTGCTAGTTATGCCACCACTGGCTTGGCATTGCTATCCTCAAGCCTGGAGAAGCTGCTGGGAGCTCCAAAGCCAGAGGGAGGGGCGGGGCTTGGTTTGGCCTGGCCCGCCCCCTCTGGCTTCCGCTCTACCAGCAGCTTCTCCAGGCTTGAGGATGGCAATGCCAAGCCAGTGGTGGCATAGCTAGCACAAGGCTGGCTTGGCACTGCTATCCTCAAGCCTGGAGAAGCTGCTGGTAGACCTGAAGCTAAAGGGGGGGTGGAGCCAGGCCACACCAAGTCTCACCCCCACCCCTCCCCTCTCCAGCCTTGAGGAGGTAGGTAGATCTTTCTGACTTGGTTTTATTATAAGTAGCTCGCATGCTGAAAAAGTGTGGGCACCCCTGCCCTAGAATCTCAATATTTTGGTACAAACAGTTCTGAAAGATCACTGGTTGAAGATCCTTTCTAAAATGTCCATGTACTTTCAAGTCACCTCTTGACTTATGGCAACCCCATAAATTTCATAGGGTTTTCTTAGGCAAGGCATAGTCAAAAGGTGGTTTTACTAGTTCCTTTCTCCAAAATATGACCCATAGAGTCCAGTATTAACCTACAATCTCTTCAAGTACTAACCAGTTGGCCCTGCTTAGCTTCCAAGATCAAGATCTGGTGCTTTATTTCTCTTTTATATATTAAAAAACAAAACATGAACTTGGAAGAATTTTTTAAAAAATTGTTCAACAATTCTACAGAGACAATTCCCATATCATTTTAATGCCCTACTGGATTATAGTATGTACCAGTATAATGCATTTTTCCTTCTGAGCAACATCTCAACACTGTCCTGGTTAGGGCTCAATTGTATTTTGCAAAAAAAAGAAAAGAAAGATAAGCCCTGTATCTCCGAACCTTAAGGACATACTGTCCTCCCACTGCCTCAATAGGGGTTTTTTTTACTGCTAAAATATTGATAGTTTCAGACTGTCCTGGGAATGGAACTCTAAAACAAGCCCCTTCTCTCCTCATTCAGTGTTGGAAAAGGAGAAGGATGCTTCTTCCTACTACTGCTGCACTCTAAGGCTTTAAGAAAGCCTCGGGAGTGAGTAAACAAGACTCTGCTCTTCAGAACTGCAGTTGTACTAAATCAAAGTTGTGATGGTTTTCTAGGTTTCTCTGAACCCCATCACAACTGTGCAAACAATCTCTATTCCACTCTCAATCTCCCCTCTCTTGATAAACACAGGTTTTGGTTTAGCTACGAAGGCTTAGGAAAATGTATGGATTTGTTCTATGATAAATTTCCAACTTTCACTATTCTTCTAGAAAAGAGTGCTAGAATATTGACCAATAGTGGTAGTAATTCCACAAGTCATTCTGAAATTTAGAGAAAGATCACTTTCTTCTTCTCAATATAAGCTACACCAGTCAGCTTGCTAGAATGCAGAAATATAAAATATGTAATACTAAGAGACGTGAAATCTTTGCTGTGAATTGCCATCAATTCAACTTCCACCTATTAATGGGATGTCTCCAAGGCACCAGATCTGTTCAGGTCAGGGACATGGCTTCATTGACTGAAGAGGCAAGAAGGAGAAGATAGAAATCCACAGAAATCATGCAGTTGATATTTAAGGAGAAGGCAGGGACACAGGAGGAGATGTGAGGAATTGTCCTGTTTATAAGCAGAAAACTGTGTACAACATTGAGAATTAAGACTTTTTTAAATAAAAAATACTACCAACAGAAAAATCATACTAGATTGTAATATTAAAACAGCTTTAAAAACTATACTATAGATATTTCAGCATCTCAAAAATGATCTGTTTTTAGAAATAATGACTTATTCTTAACTTCTAAACAGCATTAAAATATGTATTCTGGATGGCTGTGCCCATGGTAATTAAACATAATGAAGTAAGTAACAATCCTGCTTTTCACTGCTGCCAAATTAGTGAACAAGAAAGTAATATGTGGTGATGTTATTTCTTGATATCTTGTTTATAAAGCTATTGTCCTCCCAACCCTGCTATAAATCTGTGAAACATGAACTATCTACAGATGTCACATGCAACTCCTGGAACTATTCTATCAGCATTGCCTCTGAAAAATACTGCAAATCTCTTGGGAAGACAGGTGGACAAATGTCAGCATGCTGGAAGAAGCAAAGACCACCAGCATTGAAGCGATGCTCCTCCGCCATCAACTCTGCTGGACCGGCCAGGTTGTCCGAATGCCTGCTCACCATCTCCCAAAGCAGCTACCCTTCTCCGAACTCAAGAACAGGAAATGGAACATTGGAGGTCAGGAAAAGAGATTTAAAGATGGGCTCAAAGCCAACCTTTAAAACTGTGGCATAGACACCGAGAACTGGGAGCCCTGGCCCTTGAACGCTCTAGTTGGAGGTCAGCTGCGACCAGCAATACTGTAGAATCTGAAGAGGCATGAATGGAAGGTGAAAGAGAGAAATATTCCAAGAGGAAGGCGCATCAAGCCAACCCTGACAGGGACCGACTTCCACCTGGAAACCGATGCCCTCACTGGAGGAGAACATGCGGGTCAAGAATAGGCTCTACAGTCACCTACGTACCCACCACCAGGACACTGTACTTTGAGGTCAAGCTTACTCAGACAACGAGGAATCGCCTAAGTAAGTAAAACAGCACAAACTCATTTACAAGGTGAATTTTCTACTCTCTAATGGTACCTACAAAACTAGCTTTTCTGAAATAGTCAGAGAGATTAAATGAACTCTAAATCAATATTTTTAAATATATATATAACATTACTATAATGATCAAATGTACATGTAAGTGTATGTTGTTTGTAAGTGACAGACATACTTCTAAAATTAGTTACTGTGTCGTTTTACTATCCATAACTACTTTAGAGTAGCTTCCTTATCATTATATTGGTTCAAAGAATCACAATACAATAGCTAATTTTTCTTAGGTGGTAAAAATCAGTACTGCAAGTACTGAGTCAAATATAATTCTGAAGAAGCTTTTGGGAAAGAGAGACTTACTGTACATATAGAGCTGGTCAATGAGAGGAAAAACATGAAGCAACTTCAGCACAGAGAGTATATTTTAAATTCAATATTCTTTGACCTCCAGTTCCATTTGAGTTTTCCAAAATATTTTAAGAAACTAGTAGAACAGACTAAGGGCTTTTAGTGCAGTGGCTGCAGATTATTAAACAAATTAAGAGCTCAACATAGCAAATATCTTGATATTAATACATAAAACAGTACTTCCCAGCCAATCGTCCTATAACCTACACCTGGTTTGGGGCTAGTTCTATGCTCCATGTGATTTTGTCGAAGCGTCAATTGGAAGTACCCCCTACTCACTAGTCTCCCATTTGGCTCATCTTACAGCAGCAGTAGCATCCGGCATAACCATCATTTCAACAAAGCTGCCATTTTATTTTTTGCAACAGACTAGATTGCAACATGACGACAAGGAACAGGAGAGATATTAACCACAGAGGGCTTTACCAAAATGCTTAAGGACCTAGCAATTGCCCACGAATGACATACATCACCCAAGGCTTTCTTCCTTGGGTGAAATCTCCACCACTGCCTCCTTCAATATCATCTGCCTGATTTTTTTGTGAATTCCTATCTCCCATCTCATTCTAGCCTAATGTCATTCTAGCCCAATTTCTCATATAAAACAAGAAATTGAGATGGGCAAAATGATTTCAGATTTCTACCTTGCTGAAGTTAACTAGGTCTAGGTCTTGACAGTAACTTCCAGGTCTTGACAATAACTTCCACATAACTGTATGAAATCCACATTGAACTGGATTAAATGGAAATGTGGACTCAGATAATGCATTTAAAGCAGATATTGTGGATTATCTACCTTGATATTCTGGGTTATATGGCTGTGTTGAAGGGCCCTAGGTCAGAGATTCACTTGAAGCCTCAACTACACAATGGTCTGTGTTCCTTGTTGGAGGAAGTTTAAATATTCTGTGAAATAAGGACATGTACGTGAGTTTTTAAAGAACTTGTAGATAAATGCTATACTCTAAGGCTCCTTCCACACAGATGCTTTGTACAGATTATCTGCTTTGAACTGGAATATATGGCTGTGTGGACTTCCTTGATATTCTGAGTTATATTGCTGTGTGGAAGGGCCCCATGACTGGTTACTGAACCATTTTATGTTTGGTTTATGTTTGTGGCCATGTGACTCTATCATGGTATAAAACAAAATGTTCACAGATGTTTTAAAAGCAAACTACTGGAAGTAACATCCATTAAAAGGCAGAGATTTGACTCCAGTGGAAAAACCAAAGCTTACTCTGAACTTAAATTCATAGTTCCTGGCACTGACAGTGGGACCAAGGCCAAACAGTTGGTCAGAGTCTGGAGCTCCATAAGACTAATCAGAAATGGCAACTTTCCAGGTCTTCCACCATGAGAATGCCTGAAACCTTAATGAAGACTTGCATAGCTCCTACCTAGCAAATGTCAAGCACTGAAAGGAAGAATCTACTCAGTGCTCATTGTCAAAGCAAATCAGGTAATGTGTATTTCTCCCTAGTTAGAAGACATTACTTTTACAGCCTCAGAAATTGCTGACCACAGTTACAGATGAAGCTAAAGATAAAAGACACTCCACAAACAAGTAGGATAAGTGCAACATTCCCCCCTCCCAGCACATGCACTGATGTTGTGAATGGAAAGGCCATCTTCCTGAGTTTTAAAAAATGAAAGAAAACATAATTTTAAAAGCTGTTAAAGAGATACAGAGTAAAGTTTTATGGTCTGCTGCTCAAGAGAAAACAGGAAGATGCTCACCACACACCTTACAACATGTGTAAGCATTCAAAAATCGTCTCTTCAAGGGAGAAATAGGAAAAGAACTCCTTGATTATTTCTGAATTTTGCTTTGTAAAGTAGACAAAAGATCACGACTTGAGAGAGCAAGAATTAATTGCAAGTTATTTAACAGATGATTTGTGGAAAGCATAATGGCCTGAATCCAATTGTTAGTTCAAACTAGATTCACTGAAACAACTCAACATAAGTGTTGACTCGCAAAGGCTATTCTAGTTGGAACTAACAATTGTACCTAATTCGAAGGAAACCTGGCAGCATGTGCTCACAAGTAGTTTTCTCTTGATTTTCAACTTAGTAGTTCCCAACGGCATAAGATTTTTATATCTTACCACATGGTTTTGTGGTTCAGCACTGAAAGCTACTGTAGAGAAACTAAGGAATAAATCTGATGTGAGTTCAATTATGACAGTAGCCAGTATATCACCAAATAATGTTCTGGTTGATATGCTTATCAACTGCTGTCTGGGGACAATTAGACAACTGATGCTTAGAAAAGAATTCCACTTGGATTCCTCCAAAGTGCTTCAGCATGGCAAAATGGAATTAATAAAGTATTTCCTGGTGTATTCAATAAACTACCATATTAAGTGACTTCAAAATAATGATGAGTCGTAGCAGTTTCAAGATAGCACTTTGCCATTTTGCATTTTAAAGTATATATTATAAAACACAATCAATTCTATTAACGCACAAATAAAGGAGAATATTAGAAAGAATTCATTCTGAGATTTAAAAAAATAGATTAACAAGATTTCATGTTTGCTTTTCTTTCATTTTCACTCTGTTTACTACATTATCTTCCAAAATACTGCACAAACTGGACCAAGGCATCATGTTTATATAAACATCCAGATATATTTAAGTAATATGAAATTATTAATTATGGACTATGTTTCTTCACTTTTTTGCCATAGTACATGCAACTGGACATTAGTGTTGAATGTCGAGTACAGTGGTTCTCAACCTGTGGGTTCCCAGATGTTTTGGCCTTCTACTCCCAGAAATCCTAACAGCTGGTAAACTGCCTGGGATTTCTGGGAGTTGCAGGCCAAAACACCTGGGGACCCACAGGTTGAGAACCACTGACCTAGTATGAGGGCACAACCACTGCTGTTATCTTACTATATAAAAATGCTTTTGTTGTCGTTAGTACCTTAAAAACAGAAAAACTACTGGGCCAATATCCTACCCACCAAATTTGGTAGCAAAATGTCTCACAATGCAAGGTATTACCAACAACAATAAAAAACAAAAAAGAACTTACAAATCCTAAAAAATGGGAACATGCCACAGCGCATGTGTGGGCATTCAAGAGAGCTCCTCCATCGTCTTGTGGCAATTCTGAGGTGGCAACGGCTGGTAAGTCTCCCGGAGCCAACCTCAGCTCTTCATCATCCTCCAAAATTCACAATCTAAAGCACCAGCCTGACCAACGGGGGCTGAGGCAGAATGGCCTGTCAATGGCAATTTCCCCCAAATCCACCCAGTATATTCAACTGCTCACCAGGAGTCTATGCCCTAAGTTAGTCCCAGCAGACTATTAGGAATTGTGGGAGTTGTAGTCCAAAACATCTGGAAGGCGAGAGGGAGGGCCTAAGTTGGCCTGGGAATACAGTGGACAAGGACTTTAAATTCCAAAATCCCAACTCTTCCTGATCTAACTGGTAAAGTTCTCTTAAAAGGTTTGGGATGTGTTCTAACCATGATATTTCCCTACTTCTCGGCTGTCTTTTCTTTGTTCTCTGTGTCAGAGCTGTGGTGCACTGCTGTCCTGTGAGCCACCTGGCTGTTGGAAGTCGCCCTGGTTCCATGCTGCCCTCGCCCCCCTCTCTCTCTCATTCTCTCTCTCTCTCTCTCTCGAGCAGTGCCAAGGCCTCTTCGAGCCTCAAGCCCCGGACCAGGGGCTGGACTAGATGGGCCTTGGAGATCTCTTCCTACCCTAGCATTCTATCATCATCATTATCAACATCATCATCATCAAGTTGAGGCTGCCCATCTGTGAGGAGTGCTTTGACTGTACTTCTCCCATTTGCCAGAAGGGGCGGGAGTGGATGACCGTTGAAGATCTCTTCCTACCTTAGTATTCTATTATTGTTATCAAGCAGAGGCTGAATGGCCATCTGTCAAGAGTCTTTTGATTGTGCTTTTCCAGCATGAGAGTAGAAGGGGGTTTCCATAGACTATGCCACAGCAACACATGGCCGGGTACAGCTAGTTCTAGCATAAAAGGTTAACCACACAATCAGGCACCATTGAAATCAGGCAAATTTTGTTTTCACAGGTGAAATAATTCAGAAGCTTTCTCCCTGGGGGATTAGATTGCAAGAACATCAACACTGTTTTCAGTTATTTCCCACATTTTGGTTGTCATGTGCATAATTTGCACTAAGACATTGTTCATTAAAATACTACATTTGTTTACATAGGCCCTTCCCTTTGCACAAAACATTTTTGCTATTTCCAGAGAGATTGCCATGTTAATTTCCTGCTAAAAACTGAGAGAAGAACACTACTATTGTTGCTCTAGCATGGAGCAAAAAATAATGGGGAAGTTTCTTTATGAGTTATCTTGCCATACTGAGGTAGCATTTCTTCTTCAGAATGAGAAACTCTTTACTTCCCTTAACTGAGATATAATCGCAATACCTGGCTAAATGCTGCTCCAAGCTGCTACCGCATTTCTGTCTTTTCAGACATGTATTCTCACTTGGGACCATTTTCTCACCATAACATACAGTAGACTCTTGGTATCTGCTAGCGCTTAGTTCCAGGACCCCTATGGATACAATGCTCTATTTCCATTATAAAATTATTTCCCTTGCTTCCCTTAATACTCTTGCTTCTGGGATGCAAGAGTATTAATATTTTCAAGCAAGCTAGTTAAATCCACGGATACAAGATCTGTGGATATGGAGGGCCAACTGTATATTACCGTATATTACATGTCAGCTGAAAATCTATGTGTACAAAGTTTGTGCAGTAAGTTTTTCACAATTTTGTGGGAGTTAGATAGTCATTTGTCATGACTGTCTAACTGGGTAAAATTGGACGTTTTGTCAATCACTCTCATATTTTATCAAGTAAAGAAACAAATTATAGACTAGCATGTTAGATTGTTGTGAGAGACTGCCATGGGGTTGTCAACTCCACTTGCACAGTCTAACTGTTCATATGTCTTATACTTTCAATCACTCAATGCTTCTACACAAGGGATAGGGTAGTGCAAATAGCAGGTCATACATGGCTTCCTAAGTCCATTCTCCTGTAGTTCTAGAGTTTCCCATGTCCTCTTTGAGAAATGTCCCTGCATAGAAAATCATTATCTGGAAGCCTCTCAGGCCTATATTTCTTGTCTAAAGCACTTTAAGTCCCCAGCATGCTTTGAACAATAGAGGTAGCCAACTCTGGGATAATTAATGTGATTGTAAATAAGTACGGTCCCCAAAACCTTCTGTGTTTTGCAGATCCACTCCAAGTAAATCACTTCGCATGTGTATATAGGCGACATACCTCCTGCCAGCAGGACCAAAGATAACAACATAAACCATTGTGGGGTGCAAATTGGCCACAACTTGCTTACTGATTACAGAAGCAAGGATTGGCTGCCATGCATGATCAATCAGGCAGCCTGCTGCTGATCAATACCGCTAACCACAACAGGGTGCTACCAGCACAATACCGGACTCGATCAGGCTGCCCCCCCCCCCCCCTGGTAACCACCGGATGCCCCCCTTCTGGTAGAGGGGGGGGGATAAGCAAGCCAGATCCAGGGCCCATGCCACAAACCAACCGGAAGTTGTGACAAAAAACAAAACATAACAGTTACAACATGAAACCAAAACACAACAATTATGCTGGGTGGGTGGGATGGATCAACAAAGCAGGCCCAGTGACTGTGTCTGGCCAGGAGCAGCCTTAAGAAGGCTGTCAGGGAAAATGGCAGCTGGGGCCTGCCCCCCATTGGCCAGACGGCCCGGTGGCAGGAAAATTTCCCACCACATCAGGGGCTTCTGGGAGAAAGAAGCCCCTGCCAGCACCATATCTAGGAAGAGGGCGCCCACCACCGCAACTACCCTCACCCGATAAGTTGGACAAGGCAGTAGCATTTACAGGTATCAAATGTGTTCACAAAATGACACTACAATTTAACACTACATGTTTACTGCCTTTGAACTGTACCTATTCAGTGTTGTATGTATTTTAAACCAAATTCTAAGACTGATCAATTTAATGAAAGCTTTTTATTGGGCAGTGTTAAATGTATATTTTAAATGGCAAAGCACAACATTTCAATCTACCAGAACAGCTGTACATGGCCCACATGGCCTCTGGCAATGGTGGTGGGAGACACAACCACAATGGGGGAGAGGTCATTTCCTGTCTCTGGTGGTGGAAGATGTTGGACACTTCTGCATACTTAATTAATTCTAGTCATGGATCCACGGATCAATCAATGCTGTTTGCTGTAAAATAAGCCTAATGTATTCTAAATAATATAAAAAGACAGTATATAACTATTTTAGTTCTCATTTTCTACATTATCATAACTATATCTCAATTGCCTTGACCCTACAATTGTTCAATAAGACAACTGAATTGTCAAAACAAATCCACCATCTTACCCAGTGATGAAAAAGAAAGTGGACTCATTAAATGTTGGGCAGCTATGCAATGCATAGCTTCCAATTCCGAAAGGTAAACGGTAGAGTAACAATGAGCCTGCAAAACAACTGGTAGCTCCTGAAGCAAAACCTTCAATCTGTACTTGCATTCCATACTTGTGAGATTTCATGATCCATCTGCACAGCATAAGCACTTAAAAATTTCCTTGTAGTCAAGGGGGCTGGTGGGTTGATTCCCTTGAAGTTGCATGACCTAATCAAGTCAAAATAGACAGGATAATTTGGGTCTTCTGTTTTTCATGCCCTATTAAAATTATACTTCATATTATTTAAGGTTTTGCTAAGGTTTCACATAAAATAAATAAAGAATTCCATGGGTTTATAATTGAAAGCATAAAGGTTCAAAAATCAACAATGCCAGCTCACCAAAACTTCAAAACAAAGTTCTGTTCCTGTAATTTGTATTACTCATTTTCTGTGAATCAAGACTATTGTGCACATTTTTTCTAGTCTACAGTAGTTCCGTTTCCGTAAGATGTAATGTAGACATATGCTTTCGTCTGAGGAACTGAACTTTTCACACCCTCCAAACCCACAAAATCAGATGGTCTGTGGTTTGTGCAGCTGGCGCACTGTACTCTTACAGGGCAATGTCATATGAAAAATATTTCAGTTCCTAAGCCCCAAACAAAGTCAGTCATTAATGAAGTGCAGGCAGTACAATGAGATCATATAAAGTATGGATTTCAACAACTACAGTAGAAATACTGAATGAACACTGAACAAAAACACACATCAAATTCCTCCTGCCAGAAAGGGGATGATTGAAAAGCGATGTCTTCTTGGATTTAGAGTTTGCTTTGAAAATAAGTAACCGCGACCCCAGAATACATGCTAGTGAAAGTGTTAGCAGACTAAACAATCACAGCTTGGCACAGTAAAACCAGTAAATAATTTCAGACATCCTCTTTACATTAGAGAATGTCTTACCCTAATAGGAAAATATCAAGTCGCACAAAGATTTTCTAATGCTACATATGGAATCTGCTTACTTAACAAAATAATCTGTCACCAACCAAAATATGCACTTGAAACAAATCTTGGAACAGAGGTTTATCAAATTAACTGGGAGAAGAAATGGAAAATGAAGCAGCTTTGTTACAATGATGTGAAATACTGTTTTAGGTATAACTAAGACACAGGGCTTTTTATTGATTGCTATTTGCACGTTATTTTCATCCTGCTTCATTTACTGTTAATCATATTTTATAAGGTAAAATATTACAACTGTACTGTGATTATTTAGTCATTGCTGGCTATCTTACCCAAGTCCTTTCATTCTCTCTACAGGGTCCAAGTTCATAATTCCATGAAGCAAAACCGGGCATGTTGAATTGTTGATTTAAGTTTATCTGAAGCAAAATCCTACTTGGGTATTGTAAATTTCGGTTTTTGTATAATACAAAACAGTTCAATTCAGAAGATGCACTGTGACTTGAAATCTTGAGTTGTGCTGAGAATGTAAAAAGTTTGAAATTAGTGCTAACTGTACATGTCTTATCTGACACCGGGGTAAACTTTTCAAGATAGAAATGGAAGTATTCTGCATGTAACAAAAGAGGAGGCAACACAGAAATCTGAACAATGTTGCTAATCCTCTCAAACACTCAAGAGAAGATCTGAGTTGAGATGAAGGCACTAAACACTGAGTTTAATATACTTGTTTTTAATTCCTCCATTACTCTATATATATATATATATATATATATATATATATATATATACAAATTCATAAAAACAATGAAACAAATCTATACACATGGGTCAGTGCAATACCGGTGGCACAATGGGTGACCCTTGTGTCGGCAGGACAGAAGATCGACAGGTTGGAGGTTCAAATCTGGGGAGAGCTGTCAGCTCCAGCTCCCCATGCGAGGACATGAGAGAAGCTTCCCACAAGGATAAAACATCAGACAGCCAATTCTCTCACACCTGAAGTGACTTGCAGTTTCTCAAGTCACTCCTGACACACAAAAAACTGCAACACTATCCATTGTCTATACAATAGCTGCATTTGACTACTCCCTTCCCTCCTCCCACCCTTCCCGTGGTGGTGACTTCCCATCCTTTGGGTTGGCGACATTCATACACAGTTCTGTTCTACCTTTCTATTACATTATTTTTATAGTTTTCCTTCTGGCCTAATATTTATTCACTAGTATATATTTGAAAGACCAATCTGAACCACCATTCTAATACATGTTTCATACTATGAAGTGGTAGCAACTGAGCTTTCCGTTGTTTGAAGAAATACTTGGCTTGGGAATGACAGAACTGCAAAAATTGTATCTACTCAAGAGTCAAATTTCACCTGCATGTCTAGGAAAGTATTTCACAACCTTCATTCTAAAAAGAAAATGTGGATCATTTTCAACAAAATGATTTGCACTTATTCAAGCCACCTAAGAAGTCCCCAGAATCCTGACATAGAAAATATTGACCATTCTCAAAACTTTTTCAAATGCATGCAATTCTACTTCTTAATTAACCATTCCACCATTGGAATGAATGTCTAGATGTACATATTCACAAGGACTTACCTATTCCTGTTGCTGCTTCTCTTTTTCCAAGCAATTTTATGTCAGGAAAAAAACATGAAACTATTCTAATACTCAGCTGCATTGTTTTCATCAGCAGCATTATGAATACTACCACTCTACACAAGTACTTCCTATTTATACATGAAGAGGTAATATTTGCTTTTAAAGCTGTGGTTACTTTTAAGTGCATAGATTTTCATTGGAAAACAGTATGCACACAACAGAGGGACCAAGTTTGACAGCAGTGACTAAGCCAGCGTGTTTCTTCATGCTGTCCTTGGCAAGTTGCCTCTTCAACCCTCCAAAGGAAAGAATGTAGCTAAATAGGAATTCGTCCTGTGGTAAAGCAAAAGAACTCACCGTCAGAGAAAGATGGACAGACACAAATGCCATTCCAATGCCAACTATTTCTGCCCAAGCAGACAGAAGTTGTTATGCTTCTGAATTAAAATATTTTGCATTTATTAGAATTATGGGTGAGGGGAAGGAAAGATAATTCTATTTGTTACTATATCATTGAGAATCTTAATAGTCATTGCACTTATTTGGTGGTAAAAATCCACTGATTGAAAAACAGTATTGTATATTGTGTTGTCTGCTGTATACCAAATTTATTGAATCATTTTAAAATAAAAAAAATATTTTAAAAAGAAAAACAAGTAGAGGCATTTATTAAGAGTATAGCTGCAGCTTCCCCACCCCCCTCTCTTTTCCACAAGATAAGTCTTTTAGGCATAAATGTCCTTTCCAAGGGGTACATTACTCTCACTTACTATTGTCTCACCCCTGTTCTTAACTATGAGTCATCTGTAAGTCGGATGTTTGTATCTTGGGGACTGCCCAAGATACAAATGTATTAGCAAGATGTTGACAAAAAGCAAATCAAGCTCTTACTCAAATAGACAAGGATACATTCAATAGCCTTCTGACACTTTAATGAGAAGATAAGGCTTTCCAAAACATCCTATTGTTTGCTATAGCCATATTTTAGCTTTACACCCAAGAAGACCACAAGTAAAACTAACAAGGTCTGGTTTTGCAATCACGATTTAAAGTACATCAATGAAAAGGAATAAGATTAAGGACAGCTACAGTTCAGTAGAAAAGTATGTGTTTTGCCTATAAGAGATCACAGGTTCAATCTGTGGCATCTCACAATTATTGAAAGAGGTGGGAAACTGCCTGAACTACTACAAAGCTTCTAGAAATCAATGTAAACAAAGACTGACTTGGATGGTATAACAGTAAAGACTCATATATCATAGTTGTGTATGAACCATTCCTCAGCTTCATATAGGTTTTTCCCAAGACAAAGCAATCTTGTTTTTTTGCCAAGGAGTCCTAAAATAACTTTCTGATTCACATTCAGTTTCACTACCAAACCATCAATCTTTCAGCCCTCTTAGTTTATCATACAATCAATATTAAACTATTTCTCATTTGTTATGTACATACTTATAGGCTTCACTTCAACACTGTAATTCTACATTGGCAATATCACGTTTTGAAAGCATTATGTGCGTCATTCTGTACTTATGAAATATACTGTTAGTGCCAGATTTCAGTTCTCTTGTGATAGTTATACAGTGTGTGGTTGCTTGGTATGTAGTTGCAGAAAAGTCACATAGTTCACACTATGACATCCAGACAGTGTGAGCCATGTTATGTGTTCAGACATGTTCACAGCTTGATGCTTTCAAAGGGACTTTACTGAAATACATGCACAAAGTATTCCAAAATATTTTCTGGCCGCAAGAGCAACCACAAAAGATATTGTTATGATGTCAGACAGGAAGGCTTTCTTTAGAGATCTGAATAAAAAGAATGGCCCACATAAGCAATCAACATTGTGGTTCTTATGTAACTGAAATATTTCCTGAAGAAAAAGAGCAATACAATAAAATTATGCTCTCCTCAATATACCCATTGAGATATTTTATGGGAATACATTGTGGAATCAGCCCCTTGGCTGATGGGTTGCAATTGCATAGCTCTTTTTTAAAGGCGGTGTGCAGAATCCTTACTGATCCTGCAAAGACCCTGGGAGTCCACCCACTAGCCAACCACACCTTATTTCGAAGTTTTTTTAAAAAAAAATGGGGGCAAAATATCCTTAGAAATGTTAGAAATCTTTTTGTGGACCTGATCCTGTCCAATGTAGTTTCAAGGGGCTCCCCATTCCCAAAACAGTCAAACCTTCCTCACCCTAAAGATCCAAAAATCTACTAGATCTGATGTGTCACCTCTTCTGGTCACCCGCAATGGGCTAGTAGTTATTTAATTTCTATCATTGATGTTGTCAATATCCCCGTTCTCGGAGTCCATCCCCCCCTCCCCCATAAAGGATGTTTTCCCTGAAAAGGATGCTATTTCGAGTATCCCACCCTGAGTTTTAACATTTTATATATGTGCTTGCAGCCTGCCCTGTCTTTGTGATTTTAGATATCTAGTTGTATATTGTTTTTATTTATATGTATGTATCTTTTTTATTGTGTTCATTGCTTTGATTTTATTTTATTGTAATTTGTTGTTTGGGCTTGGCCTCGTGTGAGCTGCCCCGAGTCCCCATTGGGGAGATGGGGTGGGGTATAAATAAAGTTTATTATTATTATTAGTGCAGTTTTCAGTACATATCTGTTTCTCACCTAAACACAGAAATCCCTTTTGGGAAGGAAAAAATGGGGGAGGATAGTGTCTATCCCAAACCTAATCTGATCCAAGAAAAAGATCACACACACGTGCACATGTGTGTGTGTGTGTATATGTGTGTATATATATACATATATATATATATATATATATATATAGAGAGATAGAGAGAGAGAGAGAGAGAGAAAGCTGTTGCCTAATTTTAGGTTTTTCTTACTGTTGGTCAAATCAGCAATCTTGATCAAGTGGGAATAAGTCTCCTTAAATTCAATGTCACTTGCTTCTGAATATACAGATATTAAAGAAATTGATGTGTTCCTGAATAATACTTCTTGAACTGAAAATTTTATACTAGAGGCAGAAGTAATGTGTAAAAGAACACAGATTATTTCCTATACCATCAAAAAGGTGAGTAATTCAACATTTTTCAGAAAATATTTTGTTTAGAACTAACAGTATGTGCTTGTTAAATGAAGCTTATGAAGGTGAGCCTTGCATAAGTAAAGAAAAACATTCAGAATTATCCAGATCCCACTTGAAGGTTTCCTGGATTATATGGCAGTATAGATTCAGATAGTTCAGTTCAAAACTGTTTTATGCTTTCAACTGGGTTTTTTGGCACAAAACCCTGTTTTTACAGCTTTTTTTCACCATCCTTCCCATTCTGATTCTGTTTTTTTTAAAAAAAACCAACTATATTCAGACACACAGCAGATATGGAGGAAATGGGACTAGGCAGATTTAAAGGGGTTTGTCAGAGACTTGGTTACCTGAGATACATCTGTATTAAGAATAGACAGTTAAAATCACATTCTTTTGATATTTTGAAGCCATCGGTTAACTTTACAAATGTTGCCATATGGTATAAATGTCAGAAATAATTAAACACACACACACACACAAAAACCCCATCCCTTGGGCAAGATATTGGTATATGCTATGGGTTAGTGGTTTTTTAAAGTATCACTCCACCTGCAGTTTGGAGGGCCTGTGTGGTATGGTGGTTTGAGCACTCAGCTATAACTCTAGAGATCAAGGTTCAAATCCCTGCTCAAAGATGCTAGCCTTGGGTAAGTCACATTCTTTCAGTCTCAAGAGAAAGGCAAAGGCAACTCCTCCCGCCCCTTGAACTAATCTCAAAATCTCACAATGAAAACGCTGTGATAGGATCGCCTTAGGTTCACCAAATGTCGAAAATGATTTGAAGGTATACATCAACAACAGCTACTTGTCCATTAACTATATTTGATTTCCTGCTACTACAGTGGTGTCCAACTTTTGATCCTCTAGGTGTTTTGGATTCCAGCTCCCAGAATTCCTGGGCATCAGACATGCTAGCCAGGGCTTCTGGGAGCTGGAGTCCAAAGATCTGGAGAGCCAAAGACTGGACACAACTGCGGTGTAACTTTTGCTTCTTTCCTGGCCCTTCCTGTTGCCAAGAAAATCAAGGGAAATCTAATTGGTTGCAGCAGCTTCACTGCTACCTCACCTGGGCAAAGGAATGCCTCAGTGAGTGGACAGTCCATCCCTCAACTGCCATCTTGCTTGGGCAGACAGCTCTATGCAGCCATTGCCTCCTTCCCTAATTCCTAATTCACAAGAGCCGAATGGATGGTTAGTGTGCAGCAAAAGCAGGCAAGTCTCTTGTATTGAGGTGTAGACTGGTGTGCAATTTATTAACCATTTGTGTGAGCAGGCACTCAATTTATATACAACTTATAAATTGTGACTTGTAGCTGTTCCGCCACATCAACCTTTGTCATTGGTCCTGTCTAAGTACAGCACACATGCCCCCCCCCGCTGCTCCAGACAAGCCATAGACATGTGAATAATTCAACTTCAAATTTCAGTTCTATAGTGTTGGAAATCATCTTAAGCATAATGATATTAGTTGTTCAGATGATCTCCCTGGTATGTTTCATATCAATAACTAGCAAGCTAAAAGCAGGCAAGGGGCAACACAGAAGAACCAGCGTATGAGTCACAGCCCATGTGGCATTATATTCTGTTACACTGGGGCTGTAAGTCTCCACACTTCAAACAATTGAAATTCCACAACATTCATAAAACAGAACTAAGCTACTGGGAGAAAAGGGAAAATACAAAAAGGTATCAGACCTCTATAGTAGATAGTAAAATTAACATTTCAACAGTTCTTGCCTTTGATCTCAGTCTCCACGGTGCTTTTTTTTCTAGAAAAGCAACGATTTGGGTTTAGAAAGATGCAGAATTACATAAAACATCTGGAAAATGGGAAAAGGAATATTATCCCTAGTGGACCCTCCCTATGAAAAATTTAATAGGTCTGTTTTGGTAGTTTTAATCTCCAGAGCACCCCAAGCTATGTTATGGAAACATCATCATGGTAATTTATATTAGAAAGAACACCTGGTGATAAAAGCAAATATATCCTTTTCAAAACGGACAGATTTTTTTGGTCTTTAATCGTCAAACTCTTCATCTTCTTAAATACAATTTTAAACAGCTTGACGAAAAATTAGCTTTGTATCTTTGAAAATAATCACACTATAATCATTGTAAAGTTACACTGTTTTACTAGAAAGCAACCATTCTTCCTTAGTCACTTCAGAGAACAAGCAATTTTGTCTTAACTTTGACATTTCACTTCACAGATTACATGGAAAACTGTTTTAAGGCTCAAAACCCAAATGTCATGAATTCAGTTAAAAGATAAATATTGTCAGTTTATGCCCAAATTTCCAAAGTGAAAAGTCATTCATTGTTGCAACAGATTTTAGCTATGAATTACTTATTTTTACATTGCTGTCCAATTCCAATGTCTTCTGTTATTTAAAAATCACACTTACTTTATCAAGTTTAAATAATCAACATTTGTCCCTAAATAGTTCATATATTTACTGAACAACATCTTATCAAATGCTGTTGCAGCAAGTAGTGAGATGATGTGAACAAACCTGAGAGGTAAAAGGATAATTTTGCTATCAACATCCACAATGCACTTAATTTTGTTTCCAAAATGCTGCAGAAGTGCACTGATGCAGAATTTTGACAATATTAGCAATTAAACAATCTATGTTGCTGTAATTTTTTTGTTTTATTAATTGATGTTCCCTTAATATGAGCACAATTAACATACCAGTGTCCCAATCAGTTGTCCTAATAAAACTACCTATTAGGACCAGTCTATAATTGTGTTTTCATTCCCCTGCTTTCAAGGTAGGAAAACTACATTTGTAAATTAATCCATTATGAGATCCACTATACTTCGCCTAGATAAAAAAAATATGCCATAATACACCTTTATGTATGCTAATTAAAAAAATACAAGGCCTTAAAAATATTATAGCCTTTAGTCTATAAAGATTTTCAGCAATATTTTTATTAATTTGACACAGATACGCCTCCATTTCTAATATCCTAACCCTGCAACATTTTAAATGCAATTAAAAGTGGTTATGAAAGACTGTGAACTTGCTTGTGAAGTAGGAAATCACTCTTGTGATTAACATGCAAACGAGCTCACGCTGGCAGAATAGATTGGGGTTTTAAAACCCCAATTACTTTTGTATGATTATCTATTTACCAGTACACAGACTATTTTCATCTCATACAAAGTCGTCATGCTTACATTTTCAGCACAGCAATTAATATTTACAATAATTATGACATCAAGCACCACTGAGAGCACACCAAGCAAATTATTTACTTTTTTGCCTCCTTTAGTAAACATATATTTCATTATAATACGGTTACAATCAAATAATGCATTGCAGCATATTAAAACTAACTGCTAGCTTTTATGCACTATCCAGTCTTAATACAATCTCCCCCTACATTCAGACTTAGCTATGGGATCATACTATTTTTAGAAGCTGAGTAAATTAAGTGCTGTTCAAGCTACAGATGCCAAACTTTCAAGCCTGTAACTGCTTTGTATAAAAAGTCTAAGGTTTGTTTAAACTTTCACAGTAAAAATAACAATAAAATTACTTCCTTTTTGTCCCCCCACCCCATCTTTTAGTAATAACAGGCAATTCTAAACTTTCATGAACATGCTTTTATTCAGACTTGCTACAGACTACATGCACACACACTTTTTTCCCCAGACTTCTAAAGAAAATTATAATGCATTAATGACAGGAACCATCGTAATGGAAAAAGGTCACCCTCTCTTGAACACCTTCTGTTTTAAACCATTATATATAAAGACATTTGAGAAAGCAAAGAATTAAAAGGCAGCCTTTGTGCAACCCATTACTGAAATATTATAGAATAATCTATATCAAATGTGGCGGAATAGGAGATTCTTTTGGATCTAAATTAACTGTAGCTAGAAACGCTTTTATGCTTATTATGTATCTGCATGTTGATTCCATTATTAAAAGAACACCTGACAGCATCGGACTTATTTAATTGAATTAATTAAACTGGATGAATAATCACTGAATTCCTATTGTGTGAAATTTGTCCTGAAAAGTAACACTGGCCCTTGGAAATTGCAAGTAATTTGCATGGTAAAATAGAGTTTTAAAAAGAGAGAGAGAAAGCGAGAGAGAAAGAGAGAGGTCTACTGTTTCTGTAATCTGAAATTCCTCCCCTCATACATGAACAAATGGACACATAAATGAAGAGACAGCTGTGAATAATGATTTTTTTCTTTTATATTCTAATGCTGTCATCGACACCCAGCCTGTGCCACTAGGACTTTAAACAACCCCACAATAATCTTCTAAATATTAGTAATCTTCTATCTTTTATTATACAAATTATTATGCCATCAACTGTCAGACATATAAGATTGAGAGTCTTTTGTCCAACGTTATCCAGTAGAATGGATGGAGGAAGATTATTTTACTCTCCCCAAACATGATTTCTAATTGTCCTAAACATTGTGAGTAAGCCATGCAAGTCAAAACGGCTTCTTTTAGGGCATATTTTAAAGCACACTAACTGGCGATCCTCAACTGTGAATTTGTTGGGGTACAAGGGAAGCAATGGATTTCAGAGAGAAATCGGACTGTCGTCCACACTTCAAGCTTTCCTGGGGATGAACTTTAAAAGTCGATTGTCAACAAATGTGGGCACTGATGACTTCAGCAATATCTCGTGGCCTTTTCGAACAAGAAAAAAACAGCACAAGACACAATTCAGAACAGGTTTCTGTCAGAGGATATTTCAAAAGTATAAACACCAAATCTGGCACACATCCAGCCTCCAGCTGTTAGCTGCTGTAACACCACTGGGGTTCTCTCTCGACTAGATCTTGAAGCACATTTTCTCCCTGTTTTGTTTCTAGTCGCAACTAAAGCAAATTTAATATATACTTTAAATGAAATGAATGACCCAATAAAATATTTCCACTTATCCACTAGAAACCTTCTGGTCCTTAAACACAGGTTCTCCTAGTTCATAGATATTATCACTCTACCTAAAAAAATCATCCATATTACAATGGGATATTCATGTCTGAATTAAAAGCACTAAATCTGTTTTCCTATACTTGTGTTCAAATCAAAGCTTTTTCAACATCAAGATATTTTCAATAGTGATACATAAAAATTGTTCACTTTGTGTCTGTTTCTGTCCTCAGTACATCAAAAGATTTTTACGTTCCAAAAAGATAATTTGTGTTTCACCCCCATAAGCATATGGAGTAATAATGCAGTTTACAAAAAGGAAAAGGGTCACAATTACTTAGACATATAAATGCTACTGACTATGCTTCACACACAGACACACACACAAAACCCACATCATTTAAGAAAAATAATGTTCATACCTCCTTCAACTCAATTAAAATATTTTTTGAAAAACAGTTTAACTATAAGCAAAATAAGATATTAAAAACACAGTCTTACAAAATGCTTCCTGAAAGTCTATGGATGTATTTTAATCCCCATATTAATAACTATACCAATGAGATTTTTCTTTTACATAAATTATACAAAGTACATTGGCATTACGCACTATTTTTAATACTGGTTTACTATAGCTCTATTTCATAATATTGAAGGTGGAAATGGAAACAGTGCCATCATGTGATACTTTTCAGGGTACTTCACTTTTTATTTTCAAGGATTGAATCTACAGCTATATATAAATGAAAAGATTCCTAGAAAAGAACAAAATGGCATTGTAATTTATTATGCAACATCATCTTTTTAACAATTGATCCAAAAAGAGATAACAGTTTATACTTGTAAATAAATGTACAGATTCTAATTTCTGATATTATATGTTTAATTATCTGAAACATTTATACATGTCCTTTAAGTTCATATTTCAGAGCCTACATGAGCGCTGCCTTTAGCATATATATATACACACACACAAAAGGTCAACTCAACTGTTAAATTTGTAGTTTATAATTATCATTGGACTCTAGTGGCAAAAAGAAAAGAAAGTCCTTAACTACATGAACATCAAGATGCTCAGAAAACAATAGAAGACATGTTTTGAACAGAGTGTTTTCTCCATTACAGTAGCCTTATGTATTTTTTAAAAAATCCATTTTTCTCTCTTCCACATCAGAGAAAAATGGTTTCTCCAGACATCATGTTTTCAAGTTATCATAACCGTGTCCGGTGATTTAAAAGGTCTTCTGACAACTCTTGTTTTGTTTTTGTTTTTATTCATATATTCCAATATCATCTTGCTTAAAACTGACACGAGATTATCTGATTAGAGTAAGGGCCCTTCAGCACAGCCATAACCCAGAATATGAAAGGCAGAAAATCCACAAAATCTGCTTTGAACTGGGTTAACTGAGTTCACACTGCCATATATTCCAGTTCAAAGCAGATCATGTGTGATTTTATTCAGGGGTGTAGAAGGGGCCAAAGTGACATATATATGCTTTTAGTCACATGAAGTTACTTAATTCATGGAGTGAAAAAATAATTTTTATGTTCAACACAATAGTGATATATTATGACAATTACTGAAAATTAGCCAAATCCATAGTCTTTCAATAAGGAATAGTTCTGCTCTTTTGAAAAATCAGTAGTCTATGTGATGCATCAAAACAATCAGAAATCAGACAAAGAGAGCTTTCATGTGATCAATGAAAGTGAATAATAAAATCACAATCTTCAGCATCTTGAAAACAATGTGGAAAAGATTTAATACAAAATAACAACTATTTTATTTCGGAGGGAAGCTAAATAACTTTACAGCAGACTTTTTTAAAGTGTACTTGAAAGATGTTAACGTTTCCTAAAATGTGGTATGTTTTGAGAGGAGGAAAGAGTAGCCAGAAATAATAATAAATGTCTTCAGTGCGAGAATGCGTTTTCTAAAGGGTTGCTGTGTGTTTTCCGGGCTGTATGGCCATGTACCAGAAGCATTCTCTTTTGACGTTTCGCTTGCATCTATGGCAGGCATCCTCAGAAGTTGTGAGACTTCACAACCTCTGAGGATGCCTGCCATAGATGCAGCAAAAAATCAGGAGAGGATGCTTCTGGAACATGGCCATACAGCCTGGAAAACACACAAAAACCCAGTGATTCTGACCATGAAAGCCTTTGACAACACACTTTCTAAAGAGCTCCTTTTAAAAATAAAACCAGGAAAGAGGCACCTACTAGGGATCAGTCCTTGTTGAAGGGTGAAGAAACCCTTGACTACAGATTTGGCAACACTTTAAATCTGATGAAATGTTCCTGGATCAAGAAGAAAGAAGGCTACACACCACACACCACCTACACACCACAAATTGAAAAGTCTATGCAAGTATATAGTGTTGTTTATTAGTCCTGATACAATAATTTGCCAGGTTCAATTATCCATTTGTTATTCAACATTAAATAGACAACTGAAGGGGGTAAGGAGTGGAACAAGACTAAGTTCGTAATGAAGTAATACTTTCTAACCAAGTAGTTGTGTAGGAAGAGAGATGTGTGTGAAGCACAGTGTACTACTTCACTGATCCAAATATCAATTTTGTTTTCACAGATCCCTTAAAAATTCAGTTTAGAGGACATAAACAACTACTGAACTCTATCCCATGTTAACTATCAACTTACTCGCTTAGCTTGAATGAAATGGAAGTTCTAAGTAGACATCCTTGGGATTATATTGTAAACCAAGCCAAGCCATTATTATTATATATTTCAATACTTAACACAATAGCAGATTCACAGCACTAGGCAGTGGAAATGTTTTTCAGGCATTTCGAAATATAGAGCCCTATTACTGTGTCACATCATTTTCCTTTTTACCTGTTAATTTCCTATTTACTTAAAATGCATACAATAATATAAAACATCTGGCTATAAACATTTTAAGAATTATAAGTATTTTTACATGCTGAATTTTGAGAAATGGGTAGTTGCTTCCAATTAGGTTAATTTCCCATCATCCCCCCCCCCCAATAATCTACATAGAAGTACTTGGAGATGGAGCACTAAGATATGGTAAGGCAAAGATGTGTTTTAAGGAGAGAAGGACATTTTTCAGATAAAGTAGATTCCATGATTAAGTCAGAAAGGTACAGATCTGTCATAGAAGTTGAGAACAAGGAGGCCAGCAAGGCTGGAGCAAAAAAAAGGCTTAAAAAACAAGGTTTGTACCTCGAACAGAGTCCAAGGAATGGCTAATTTGTGACAGGCAGTCCACCTGAGGCCTAGCCGGCAAAAATTCGATCCCACCTCCTGGTGGTGCTGGCTGGATAACCAAAAAAAACCAGGGCAACAGCCTGCAATGACAGGAGGTGCAACGCACCAGCTGCAGTACAAACAGCTGCATCAACCTGTCAAAACCACAAAGGTTTTTTTTAGAATGGCCCAAGACAAAATTTTATGTTCTAAAAACTCGAGTGAATCTCTTTGTAAGGTTCAGAGTGACATAACCCCAAGCACTCCTAGGAGGGAGTAATCTACATATCCTTGACCCAATTTCATGCTTCATGACTGATCTGATAATGATATTAATTCCCAGAAAAGAATAATCTTCATTCCCATGGGATTCAATCAAACCAGGAAATGATTTGGAGGTTCTCTATATGCTCCCTCAATTTTTTTGAACCAAGTTCTTCTAATTTTATTGGCTGCAGCAGCATTTGGAGATAGATTTTTTTAAAGCCCCATACTAAAGCGGTGTTGCATAGGAGCCAACTGAGGGGGTCAAGGAGGGCTCAATGATGAAGTAAGTGTCTTTGCCTCAATTACGTGGCATGAAATGAAGAGTAAGTAAGAACCCTTATGAGTTAAGTACCTGTGTGAGCTCAGCATCAGAGTGAAGGTGAGGTTCCTACCTGACCTTCTTTTACTTTCTACTTCTACGAACTTGGGTTTTATGGCAATTCTGTACCTAGAGCAATACACACAAATGCATACATGACAAAGTTAACTGATATGTAGTAGCTATATAGTTTATTGTACAAAGTACCACATGAATAACAACCTGCCTTCTTTAAAATGGTAAATGAGTATAAAGGAAAAGTGGAAAAAATGTTTCCTCAGAAGTGTCCTAACTCTTAGTAGAAAAAAAATATGTTCTTGAGCCCGGAATGTGCCTTCGGTGGATGAGATCACTGTGATGATATAACCATTGTAAACATAGTTGAATATGCAATGAATAGGTGACAAAGTTGTTCATTGGTATCCATTGGGTTTGGTTCTAGGTACCTTTAGGTACCAAAATCAGTAGATGTTCAATCCTCATTATATATAATGGCATAGTAAAATATTGCCCCTCATATACGATGGGGCAATATATTTGCTTTTTGAATATTGTCAGGCCATGGATGAAGGATTTCATTGTTAACAATTCATAGATACAGAGGGCCAAATTGTCTGTTGTGGTGCAAAGGCTGCAAAACTCGCATGTCATTTACATAGACCAACAGAAAAGTTGAAGAACAAAACCAAATTTGTATTGTTCACAAGAAGGCTGAAACATTCCAGAAAAAGTCAGCTCTGATCCAGGACTTGATCAGATTGCTGACACATTTCATCAAAAAGGTGGCAAACCAGCTTTTAAACTGAATGGGGAGCAGAGAAGCTGGAAACCATCTGGTTCAGGCTGAATCATCCCCATGGGATAAAAGTCAACACATTTTTCCAATTGCCCCAATGAGGACAGACTGAAATGTGACATAAGCATGCAGTAAAATATGACAGCCCATCAAAGAGATGCAAGAATCTAATGGAAAACGTGCATATCAAACACGTCTTTGAGGGTCACCATATATCAATGTTTCTCTACTAATGCCAAAAGCTTCTGAACTAAATGGGGGTATTGGGGTGTTTGATCTTAAGGAAAAATATAGATGACAACAACAGAATGCTTGTTAGAACAGAGAGATCCAGCATGACACAGTAATCTCTAGCTAGAGGCTCTATAAGAAGAGCAAGGCATAGTGGAAGTGGTGTTGCTCTGTATATTACGGAGGATATCCTATCATGTTAAGGTGGAGACATTTAAAATGACTTTTGTACATAATTTGTATGAGTAAGAACCTTAGAGATCAAAATAATTTAATACTAAGGACATTTTCTCAAATAATTTAATATTATGGACATGTTATTTTCCTTCTGATCAAGACACTCAGAGAAATCTTGACATAAATAATTAAATCAAGAAGACATCTATAAGAAGCAATGTTGTAGTATCTACCATTTCACTGTCAGTGTACATGAATGCTCTAGCCAAAACAAAGAGACGCTAAAAACGACATGGCATTAAATGACATGGCATTAGTGTAAGATGTGAATCAGGTTGAGCCAACTGCGAACAGTCCCCACAATTATATCAAATAATTTTTGAATGTTAAAGGGATAGCGAATTCCAACATGGTCCTACATGGATTTTAATTCTCTAAAATGAAGAAGCAGACAAAAGAGTTGTTGAAAGGGCCTTTCAAAACCACATTAATCTCGACTCAGCTCATATCACAAGTCAGTAAGGAGAGAATAAAGTATTGGGCAACACCAAAGAAACTTCTTTTAAACATTTCTCATTTCTTTTGCCCAAATGAGGTGAATTTTTTTTAAAAAAAGTTTCTCAAAAGAAATAGAATCAGGAAATTAGCAAAGAGCACATTGCTAATAACATTGAGACCAATAACAAAGCCATTAATTAGATAGGCGCAAAAAGCCTGCCAAAGAAACTGACATTTCCAAAGGAGGATAAGGAGATTCTAGAGGAACTGAATGAATTCTTTTGGTCTAACTTCACTGCTGAAGTTACAGGAACACTATCCATGCCTCAATTAATGTCTCCTGAAAGAAGAAGATAAGAAATAAATAGTAATAATATCAGGGGCGTCCTCAATAACAAGCAACATGACTGGGTCTAGATGGCATACACACAAGAATTCTCAAAGAAATCACAATTAAATTACTGCTCTCTTACCTAAAATATGCAATCTATCTCTAAGATTAGTTTCTGTACCCAACAACTGGAGAGGAGTCAATCAGACAGTTTTTAAAGGGTTTTACCAATCTTAATATCCAGATTAAATGGTAGGAATTGTTAAAGAACAAAACTATCAAGCATATATACAGGTACATGCCAAAGACTTCTGGAAAAAAATATGCATGCCTTTTATAAAGGTAACTCTCCCAAATTTCATCAGTTTTTTTTTTTACTAAATATCCATTTCTAAACAGTAATGACCCAGTAGACATTGTCTATTTGTAAGCTTTTGATAAAGGCAAACCAAACGCATAGGAACAAACTAAGCAAAATCACTTTAACACGGTCTCAGCACCCTGAGATAAATGGAGAACTCTTCTTATGAATCTAAAATTGATTGAAAACCAAGAAAAGGAAAGTAAAATAAATGTTCTTGCAATGGAAGATGTGAGGAGTAGGATTACTTAAAGATCTGTGCTGAGACCAGTCCTTTTAAGCATATCTCTGAATAGATTTCTAAAGTTTCTGGCCTTCTAAAGAAAATGACAATGGAGTTAGAGGTGAATGATGAAGTCCACAGGTTTGTGGATGACATCAAATTAGTTTGGGTGGTGAGAATAAAAGCAATCAAAAGGACCTCTACAAACTGGCGAAATGGGCAGCAAAATGTCAAATGAGATTTAATATGATTAGGTATAAAATGATGTCCATTTGAGAAAAGATTTTCTACTGTAAGTATATGTACAGTTATAGCATCTGAGTTGGCAGTGATTGACCATGTAATCTTAAGGTTGACAATACAATTGAAATGTCAATCTAATCTTCTTATAAAATAAAATAACATTGGGCATAACTAGAAAAGAGACTGAAAATAAAATTTGACAATATCATAGGATCCTTATACAAATTCATGATCTGTGTGTATCTGGAGTACTATGGATAGTTCTGGTCATCACACCTAAAAGGGTTTTGTAGAGATGGAAAGGTTCAGAAAATAACAGTTGAACAGATTAAAGGACAAGCTCATTAGAAGGGAATGTTGCAAAACTTGTTTGGTTTAGAAAATGCCATATAAGAGGAAGCATTATAGAGAGGCAGAATGTGACAGCACGGTGGGTTACACCTGCATAGAAAAATGTGAGTTCTTAAAGGTTTGCTTTGTTAAAGTGTGTTTTTACAGCCTGCACAGTTTGCAATAGGTTTAGTTGCATTGATTGGTCTTTATATTTGCATAATTTGCAGAGCCCAGTTGAGTTTGTTCCGCCCCTTTTTCCAGGGATCTGGGGAACAAGCCATTTTTCATTCCAGAGACAACCAGGACCTCTCCTGAAAAGACATGTTTAGAAGGTTTGCCAGACCAGACCCTTGATCAGGCCATCTTTCAATACCAGTCAGATATTCCTTGGAATTCAAGCAGAAGGCTCAGCTTATCGGAAGGATGAGTAACTCTGGGGAGTTCCATGCGCCTCCAAACCAATCATTTGGCCTCCAGAGGAAGACTTAGTGAGTTCAAGTTCTGCCATCTGACTGGGGCTGTGAGTGTCCCTACTTCAAAGCCATTGAGAGAGAAAGGACTCAGAGCTTTTCAGCTACAGCTTCTTGGACCAATACAGCAAGGGAACTTTAAAGTAAGCTAGTTATTATTTTGGGGAAGCTAAGCAAAGTGACTGAGTGAAGTTAACTCAAGTAATAGACAATAAAGTGTTTGAGTTAAGTAAAGTGGCCAGTTTGGTCCTTAGAGCCCTGAGCCTTTAAAGGGAGGCAAAAAAGGTAATCTCCCAGGATAGATAGACCATGTCCTTGCCCTTTCACAAGGTATTGATAGCCCGGGAGCGATGGAACACAGAAGGTTTGATTATGATGCTAGATGCTTTAGTAACTCATTGAAGCTAAATAGTTTTAGATTCAAGGAAGACAAAATAAATAACTTCTGCTAAGTGCCAGTGTGGTGTAATGGTGGAGTCAGGGGCGGTCCGTCCATGTAAGCAACCTACGCGGCCGCGTGGGGCGCCATCTTGGATGGGCGCCGCCACGCCGGCCGCGCCGCCGTAGCAAACCTCCCTGCTGCCTGCAGCAGCTTCTGAGCATGCGTGGAGATTTTCGCGCATGCCCAGAACCTCCGGAGCGCTCTCCCTTGCCCTGTGAAACGCCCCATGGGAGGGGCTGGCAGCGGGCACCAGGAAGCGCTAGGAGAGGCCTTCGAAGGCCCCTCCTCACGCTTCCTGGTTTCCCCTGCCAGCCCCACCCACGGGGCGTTGCACAGGGCAAGGGAGAGCGCTCTCCCGCCCTCTGCAATGCCCCGTGGGAGGGGCTGGCAGCGGGCACCAGGAAGTGCCCCTTGGGAGGTTTCCCCTGCCAGCCCCACCCACGGGGCGGCACCAGGGAGAGCGCCTCCCGCTAGGAGAGGGGCTGGCAGGCACCAGGAAGTTTGAAGGCCCCTCCACATGCTTCCTGGTGTCCCCTGCCAGCCCCACCCACGGGGCGTTGTACAGGGCAAGGGAGAGCGCCCCCCCTGCAATGCCCCGTGGGTGGGGCTGGCATGGGGAGCCCAGGAGAGCGAGAGGAGGGGCCTTCGAAGGCTCCTTTTCGCGCTTCCTGGTTCCCTCTGCCAGCCCCTCCCACAGGCAGGGGGAACCAGGAAGGGCGAAGGCCCCTCCTCACTCTATAATGCCCCACGGGAATGGCGGCGCGTGGGAGCGGCACGCGGAAGGAGCGTGCGCGCAAGGTACCACTTCAAAAATGTTTGGGGGGGCGCCAAAGTAATGTTTGGGGGGGGGAAACAATGTTTTTGGAGGGGGGGCGCCAAAGTAATGTTCGCCTACCATTGGAAATTACCTTGGACCGCCCCTGGGTGGAGTGCTGCAATAGAAACTCAGGAGACCAAGCTTCATACTCCCTCTGTCCAAAGGGGACTCCACCATACTTCAAAACAATGTGCCCCATTGTTGAGCAGCTCTTTCCATCAGAGATTTCTTCCTAATATTCAGATGCAGTCTCTTTTCTTGCAGTTTGAATCCATTGCTCCATATCCTGGTCTTTAAACCAAGAGAAAACAAGCCTGCTCCATCTCCAATATGACATCCTTTCAAATATTTAGGCACGGCTATCATGTCACATCTGAACCTTCTCTTCTCCAGGCTAAACATTCTCCAGCTCTCTAAGATGTTCCTCCAGTTGCGGTGAATATATGATTTTTGGATGAATGTAGACAAGCCCTGAGTCTAGTCCCACATCAGGATAGACACCTATTTTCAAAACTCCCAAAGCCTTGGAACTCATGCTCCGATAACAACAAAATACCCAGTACATGCCATCTGAAAGACAGTAAAGTGCTTAAATGATTCACTAATTTCAAAATTACAGGCATATAATTGCAAATAGATTGGCTGAGTCCCACAACTAAATTTCACTTTCATAAGGAGCAGATGAAACCAATTAGACATGGGAAAGTTACTGTGGCTGCAAAAAAAAGCAAACTGTCTTCTTCTTAAAACTGTCTTCCTGTTAAAACTGCATTTGGGATGAGGTGGATCAGCTGGTGCAGAGACAATAATCTGGTTCCTAACGTCAATATGACCAAGGCGCTTATAATGGACTACAGTAAGAACAGACCAGAAATCCAGCCCTTGGTCATAAATGGAGAACAAAGGGAGCGGATGGCCAGTTTTAAGTGGGTGTCACTGTTAAGGAGGATTGGACATTGGGCACCCATATGGTAGCATTGGTTAAGAGGGCCCAGCAGAGACTGTACTATCTGAGACTTCTAAGGAACCAACAACTGAATGAAAAGCTGCTGGTGACTTTCTATAGCTGTGCTATAGAGAGTGTCCTAACCTCTTGTGTTTGTGCATGGTTTGGTAACTGCACAGTGACAGATAGGAAGGCACTGGAAAGTGTCACCACAACTGCATAGAGAATCATTGGTTGTTCCCTCCACTCTTTGGAAGAACTTTATTGCTCCCATAGCCTTAAGAAAGCCCAGAACATGATTGGGGATCCATCTCACCCAGCATATTAACTTTTTGAATTATTGCCATCTAGTAGACAGTACAGGGTGACAAAGACAAGGACAAACAGACTGAGATATAGCTTTTGTTGTAGAGCTATGGCTATGTTGAACTCCATGGTTTTGCATTGATCTGGCTTTGGAGGTTGTTTGGGTGTCTGATTGATATGGCGAATGTATATAATATTTTTTACAGAATATTATCTGAAATCACCATTTGGGAGACTATTTGGACGTCAGATCTACCCTGAGGAAGCTCCAATGGGAGGGAATTGGTCCTTGTGTCAGCTTTGAATAGAACATACATTTCACCGTCAGCTGCACATCCCCCCCCCCCACCTTCGCCCCTGCGGGCGCCTAGCACCATAGCTTCAGCTGCGCACCTCCCCGCCTCTGTTCGAACTGGAGATGCAGCTTCCCTTCATGGAGTTCTCCGCTTGACTGTGGAGATTCTATTACTGCCGATTTCGGCAACAGTATTGCTTAGACATCTCTCTGAGCTGGATGATCCACGTCATCAAGCTGTTTACAAAAGGGCTCTTTTGCCTCTGACTTACCTTGGGCGCCCTGCTCCATACATTGGTTTGTGAACACTTCGAGGATTCAGAACTCTTTTGTTACAGAAACTTTACTTTCCTTGAGACTGGGTTATAAAGGACTCCTGCGTAAGTTACTGATACAGGGCACTTATTTAGAAACAAGGTTTATTTATGCTCTGTTAGTTTGTTCCTTGAAATGCGCTCATTTATTAGGCTTGTATTTGATGCGGATTATGTTGATATACTTTTGCTCTTCTATATAAAGTATATTTAATGTTATTGGGTGTTTCTTTTACAGTATATATATTTACTGTGATTACTTATCAGTTCTATCATTTATATAGTGATTAATGTCTTCTACGCTAAGTTACCGATATTAGTAAACCCTAGCGTTGTTTGGTTGCTTAGTTACGGTAACATACCCTACGTTTCTCCTTTGGTTAGACCACACCTGGAATATTGTGTTCAATTCTGGGCACCAGAAGCTGGAAAGTGTCCAGAGAAGGGTGACTAAAATGATCAAGGGTCTGGAGAACAAGCCCTATGAGGAGCAGCTTAAAGAGCTGGGCATGTTTAGCCTAAAGAAGAGAAGGCTGAGAGGAGACATGGTAGCCATGTATAAGTATGTTAGAGGAAGTCATAGGGAGGAGGGAGCAAGCTTGTTTTCTGCTGCCCTGGAGACTAGGACACGGAACAATGGCTTCAAACTACAAGAAAGGAGATTCTACCTGAACATTAGGAAGAACTTCCTGACTATGAGAGCCATTCAACAGTGGAACTCTCAGCCCCGGAGTGTGGTGGAGGCTCCTTCTTTGGAAGCCTTTAAACAGAGGCTGGATGGCCATCTGTCGGGGGTGCTTTGAATGCGATTTTCCTGCTTCTTGGCAAGGGGTTGGACTGGATGGCCCATTAGGTCACTTCCAACTCTATGATTCTATGATTCTATAATAGCAGAACAAATTTTAATCTCTAAAAACAGTAAACAACTAGATAAACTATGGCTTTAATTCAGGAAATTTAGAACAGATCCATGGAACAGTTTAACTTCATGTAATCAACTTCATCTGTCACCCAGATTGTATAAAGATCATGCAAGTAAAAATGTTGGTACTACTGGTTGGGACAATCTGAATAGAATTAGTACCCAATTCACAATCAACTGCTATTTATTCACAACTGTGAGTAC
>JARBWK010000009.1:60153575-60172139 GCA_030556195.1 Anolis apletophallus
TACACCTTCCCCCAAGAAGTTTCAGTCCAAATTTTAACAACAAGGGAAGTCGACGTGGTGTGGTGGCTAATAGGAGAAGACAAAGCTGAACAAATTTTAATTATTTAAATTAAAATATTCTGTTTAATATTTTAAAATAAAGTGGCACACAAATAGGATTGACCAATTAAATCAATGGGATTTGCTTAAATGTCAAGTTACAATTTAACAATTGATTCAGAAAATGTACTCTAGTTGGAATTAACAAATTAACAAATTCTGCCCATTTTTTCATTCCAATAAACATTTATGGAAGCTATTCTCCCAAAATATAAAATAAAAAGTTATTTCAAAAAAAAGAAAACAGCAGTGGAAGAACCACGACTCAGTGGCCAAAAACGACTTCACATGTAGAACATCTCAAGCTCAGGCTCTGGCATTTCCATTAGGCAGCAGGTGATTAAGATCTTAGGATTCAGAATCAGGGAGTTGGAAGCAATTGAGGGTTGAGCCATTGTCAGTTGCAATGGACCTACTCTTGACAACAGAAACCTTTAATATTATAACAATATTATAATATATAGTAAATATGATGTTTTATAATTATTAAAAGTTATTAAGTGGAGAATAGCTTATGTATTATGTTCTGTTAGTCATAATTTTATATATTCTTTAGTTTTCCATATTTCTGTTAAAAACTTGGTCTAACTTCGTTAAATGGATAGCTTGTTGCATACATAATGTTCTAGCAATTTATAAGTTTTCTTGTTCCGAAATGTTAATCAAAGCAATATTTTTGATATTCTATTGATATAAGCAGTCTGATGACTTATTTATTTATTATTTATTTTAATTATTTATAACCCGTCCTTCTCCACCCCCAAAAGGGGACTCAGGGCGGCTAACAAAGGCAGTAATGCATATACAATCATTAAAACAACCAACTGCACCATAAAAATACATTAAACAGATTAAAAACGAATTACAAATATACTGTAGCAAATCAGCCCCCACCCCAGCAGGGGGAGCAGGGCCCGGCCCCAGGGGTTCCATTTGCTTTGGATCCAGATGAAGGTGATGATGAGGATGGTGGATCCGCATCACCAACGGACAGCCTGCAATGGGAAGACACCTGGCCAGAGGCTTACTCTGATGACGAAAGTTCTCCTGATTCTGGATCTGATACGGAATATGAGAGACCGGGAGGTTTCGGTTCCCAAGAAAGGTTGTTTTCACCAGATGTGGCGGAGGACATGGAAGCCGAGGCCGAGTCCGTTTCCTGGGAAGATAACGGTGCAGATGGTGCCATTCCTGAGCGGAGATTCGACCGAAGGGGGAGTATTGTAGCTACAAGGAAAGATTGGAAACGAGGCTTGGAAAGGCGCTGGTCCCACAAAGGAGGGAATTAAGTAGTCACTCGGTGGGAAAGTTCCTCATTTTGCTGGCCACGTCTGAACTGGAGAGACGTAGCAGTTGCTGCCTTCCTGGAAGCTAGAGTTTAGCTTGCCTTGGCCAAGAACTACTTTGGGACCCTGTTGATTCCATGAACCTTGGATTACCTTGCTACCACGGACTAAGTTGCCCTGCTTGATTCGCTTTGTTTTTATGGACCTTGCTTTTGATACTCACTTTTGAACTTGATTGCTTTTTACCTTGGACTATTTGATCTTACTTTTTGGACATTTTACCTTCTTCACCTGCTTCTAATTTTGTGCTTAATAAATCGTTAATTGACATCGTCTCTGTGTGTGTGATTACGGGGTGGAGTCAGGACCTGCGTTGTGACATATACATAGTTAATGATGATGCATGTGTTGATGAACTGCCTCATTCTACGATTTTCCCAGAGTACATTTACAATTATTAATTAATACATATTGAGTATCCCTTATTCAAAATTATTGGGAGCACAAGTATTTTGAATTTTGGCTATTTGGGGGGAGGAATATTGGAATACCTGTATTTGTATACACATTAATATTGAATAGATCAAAGTCTAAACAAAGAATTCATTCACATTTCTAGATATCTCATACACATTTTAATATAACATTTTAAATATATGTGTACACTGAACCATCAGAAGCAAAAGCATCACAGAGTTGAAGGTTTGGTGTACTGACTCTGAACTTACAAAGGTGCTAACAGAGGAAATAGTGCTGGACTAGTAATAGTCATAACAATGAGGCAGCTCCAGATATGAGTCAAAACATTCACAGATGAACATGCTAAAATCATATGCAAACTCGAATATTGTCCTAAAACATGAGATATAAAACTAAATATCTACTTTCCTACAGAATAGACTGCAGTAACAAATGTACCACTATCATCTCTTAAATAGAAATAACACAAAACAACCTCTGCAGTGTACCTGATTTGCCCTCAAAATTAGGGATGCGTCCTCAAATGCACCTCCAATTGACCAAGACAACATATGTAATTAAAGTTGGACTGGAATAACCACTCTTTTTAAAAAGAGCCCTTTTGAAGTTAAAAGTTAGCTTTTTAGGATGAGGGAGAAATATACTGGTAGTTCTGCAGGCTTCAAATCCTATCAGCAACAATACTGCCACTGTAAATAAAAACAGAAGAGCCTCAGAATGCTACATCTTGAAGCCCACGGGAGCACAGATTAGGATGCATTCACCCCACCTCAATTTTCCAATTCATCCCCATGCTTTATAATAAAGAGAAAAGGATATTATCTCACACCAGAGATCCACACCTTTAAAATCATTTCCTGACAACGACAAAGCTTATTTCAAAACAGTTCTTCATAGTGCAAGCACTTTAATTGTAAACAGAAGATGGGCAACAACTGCTGATAGGCAGGCATAGGCATTATATAATTTTTGGCATTATACTTATAACAGCTGTGGTACATCCCATGACATATTCTTCAATAGCTATATCTTGAACTTTCAAACAGACCCACAGAATAAACTGCACTAGTTCTTAGTCATGGAATCCTGGAAGAACAAGAGGGCACAACTTATCCAATTTAAAAGAACTTTCTAAACCAGAACTTTTTCAAAAGTGTGTCCCATGACACATTCGTGTGTTGGCATGCAAACGTAATGGGAAACCTCGGAGTCTTTGTGAAATAAGCAATAAGTCATGTATTTTTAAAAATATCAATGGAAGTTTTTCATGAGACGTGTTATGTCCCCATACTCTGTGTTATTAAAATTTATGTATGTGTCCATATCTCTTAAAGGGGGTTGGCTTAACCTCTGGTTTGCTAGTAAAACTGAATTACTGTACCTTTAAAATGATGCCTATCTAAAAAGAGTTTGAAAAGCTTTGCTCTAAACAATACACTTTTTTGAGTATTCCTAGCAAAACTGGGCAGTAAAGAGCCATACTGGGTTCCTTCCAGACAAAATTCAAGGTGAAGGTGCCATACATTATTATTCCTAAAAGACTTATCCTACCAACTACAGTGTAGATATTAAATTTCAGATACAAAATCTAAATCACTTTCACACGAATGGTAGCACGGTGCTCATCAAAATAACGGTGAAGACAGCTTGGGAACACTATGATTGCTGTCCTTTTTGCTGGACCACAATAAAAACAACCCAATGAAAATTTAAATTGTCTCATCAGAACCAAAATCATTATTTGACAATTCTTCAAAAATGAACATGCTTTTTTTCTTCTCTCACTTGTTTGCTGTATGATTTTTCCCTGACTTCAACTTTCTTTCACAGAACAAACACATCTTAACTGGCACATTACAGTTGGGGAAGTGCTGATTCCACTTAAACCAATCAAATCTATATGTATACATTGCTTACAAAGTTACTCACAAAACACCTTCGTCATGTGTGCCCAGCTGTGCCCACAAAAAGGGATCACTCAAGAGTTCATGGAAGCCTTTTTTCCACTATCCCCCTCCCAGGAATGTGTGGTGTCAATACACTAGATAAGAGATTCTGGGCTCATCTACATAGGCCACAAAACCTGATTTGGAGAAGCCACTCCTGGGCATCCAGGTGGCTTACAAGGAAATGTGTCTCCTAACACAGGATAAAGTCAGCTAACATGGTTTTACATCAAATCAGCAAAAGTCAATGTGTGTGTGAACAGCCAGGCCAGTTCAAATTTGGAATGGGTCCTGCTGTTCACATATCCCAATGCTCTTTGCTTGCAGGGAAAAACAGATGACACTTATCTTTCACATTCTTTGTCACCACAGTGGAAAGGGGCTATACAAACTTCAAACACAATGATCCAGATAAGAAGTATAAGAGAGGAGGCTTAGATCATGGTTTTCTAGAACTTTTTGGTGGCATAAGTATTATCATACTTGCTGACGTTTTGTTTCTTGCACTCCAACATCTACTGTACAAAGAGGATAAAAGAAAACAATGGCATCTCAAAGGCATTCCTTGTACTTTACATAGGTTCACCTGACCTTGAACAATGCTGGTGCATAAGAGCATAGACAAATTAGATTTTGCGTTTACAGGAATTTCACAGTGAGTTATCTAAATCTATGAAAGCCTCCTGACATATTTTTCAGGTTGTTCTCAAAACCAGATAAGAATGTCTTCCTGTAACATCAATAAAGTTCCCATGAGAGATCTCTTCACCAGCCAAGAAGAATAAACAGCTTCAAATATATGGCCTTCTCTTTACAATCCCGCAGTCAAAGAAAGGGAACCTTCGGGGTTTTTTCATAACAGAAATCTATTTTTGAACAGGTTGTGGGTTATAAGTGTGAGCGAATAAAAAGATGTCTGAAAAATCCTATTTCTTTATCACAGTGTCAAACCAGACCTGATAGTAGCGGAAACATTGTTGGTCACATAGCTGTCCCATTCACATGTAAAATTAGGAGGCAGAAGGATTAATTTATAAAATCAAAAGATCTGTGTGGCTGGGGGATTTAAACATTTCCCAATGCTCTATTTCTGCAGGTACTGTACTCCCAGTACAACTTTGCAAGCTTTGGAAAACACAAAGCACACAAACAGCCACAACATAAGCTTCAATTCTGAGCTACAGGCACTTCTGCCTTTCTCACTGGCCCCATGCAGCTCCCACCCACCTCACCCCAGAGATGTTTCATCTTTTATATTTGTGAACTAATTTAGTTGTCACACTGTTCTGCTTTGACAGTAAATCATGACTCAAAGTATTTTCTAAATATATAGTGGTTTTGATGTGTGTCCAGAAATCATATATTTTATATTATAGACATCTATATTCCTCTGCTTCCTATAGAAATTATCTAAAGTATTTGGCAAACTAGACACGCAAAAAACAAAGTAAGCAACAGACCACAAGTTCTTGTGGTTTGTTTACACTTGTATTATTTATACAGAATCAATACAGGTATGTAAATAAGAAACATATATAGTGGGATTTGGTTCAAGACCAGTTGTGAAGTTTTGGTTTTGCCTTCTTCCCCTCTGCTTCAGTTTCCCCTGTTTATAGGCCTTCCCAATAGTGTAGACTAGGGGTCCTCACACTTTTTAAACAGAGGGCCAGGTCACAGTCTCTCAAACTGTTGGAGGGCTGGATTATAATTTGAAAAAAAATAAATGAATACCTATGCACATTCCACATATCTTATCTGTAGTGCAAAAAACACTTAAAACAATACAATAATTAAAATGGAGAACAATTTTAACAAATATAAACTTACTAGCTTGGGGACCCAGCCCTGCCTGGGTTATTTGAGAAAGACATTGTGTGCCAAGTTTGGTCCTTATCAGTTGTTTATTTGGCTTGTGGTGGTCTCGGGAAGTGAGTGAAGGTACTTCAAGTCCCATAATCCATGGTCCATCCTCCCTCAAACTACACCAGGAAGTGTTTTGACCTTAAACTCCCACCATGCCTGACTGCCTCAGGTCTTTTCCTTACCCCCCTCTGCCACTTTAGAGTGTTGGAATGTTGGTGGTGTTGGCCAATCAGTCCATTATGCAAATTCTCCCACAGTGGGAGCCAATTAGAAAGCTGCCACATATCCGCCCTTCCGCCCTACGCACCTCCGCATACATACATACAAACATTCTGTTTTATTATATTTATAAATTAGTATTTCAATGGGAAGTGTGGGCCTACTTCTGGCTGATTAGATAGGGTTGTTGTTGTGTGCTTTCAAGTCATTTTAGACTTAGATTGACCCTGAGCAAGGACTGGGTAAATGACCTAGGAGGGACATATCTGCCCACCAGGCCTTAGTTTGTGGACCCCTAGTGTAGACCTTCCTTTGTATTTATTTCTGAGTGGATCTTAAAACACCCCTCAGAGGTCTGCCTCAGTTGGTTTATTCCATTTCCCGGAGCTCTTTGCTGACTCCTCCTTCTTTCTGAAGTAGAACCTTAGAGGCCTGGATATTGGCTGGAATCTTAGGCATAGCAGTCCAGACAGGCATTCTTAGCACTTTCTCCTGCTGCTGCATTTAGCAGTAGTTTATACCAACAGTCTAAAGGAGAAAAAAAGCTTTCAGCCAGCCAAGCTTCACAGGAAAGAAGATTAGGGCAGTTCATAACCATCACTTTGGCACCAGAGGCAAAAGAAAATTTTAAAGACCCCAGAAAGATACCTGCTACCAGCAAGTTCTCCTTTTGTAATGTATTGTTTTAAGTTATTCTATGATAGTCCCGGGTGAAAGGGACCCTTTATTCATCCTGTTTCAGTAAACTCATTTGGTTATCCTTTCACTTTGCCTCAAAGTGCCTCTGTCTGCTAAAAGTCTCAATCTTAACAGAAGGTATCAGATAAACCCGGACAATGGACAATATTTTTAACAAGGTGACTCTAACTGATACATGTTTTTATTAATATTGATTGTTTTATTTGGTTTTATATTTATATTAATTGTTTTAATCATATTTTATGTTTTTGGTGCTGACCGTAAATCGCCCTGAGTCGCCTGTGGGGTGAGAGGGGTGGTATATAAATATAGTAAATAAATAAAAAAATAAATAAAATATAGTTTTCCCAATGGCTCGGGCACACCATCACACCAGGTAACATTCACAAGCTGTTTGCATTCAGGCAGCAAATGAGCCAGTTGTAAAGAAATGTGGCAAAGTTTCTACTTATCTAAACTTATCTTTTGTTGCACACTTTAGATAAATTAAAGGTCTTCTTTTTAAAGGTGTATTTAAGCAAAATTAATGATTAAGGATATAATTTTTGTTTAATTTGAGAACTGTTTTAAATGTTTGAATTAAAATTATGTCATTGAGATCCAAACGCAAATTTTATCACCTGCAATAAGTGAGATAAGATAGGATTAAAGCTAAATTAAAGCGAAGAGAAACATTTTAAAATGTGTCATCAAAATATTATACACTAGCTGTACCCGGCATGCGTTGCTGTGCCCTATTTAGGAGATGCGAGAAAGTCTGAGTATGTAAGGGTTGGAATTGTTGTTAGTTATGGTGTTGTTGGGGCCATGGCTGTGTCATTGTGGCTGTGTCGGATGGAGTGTGGGTCATGGGGGGCATTGTGTGCCAAGTTTGGTCTTTTTCGGTCTTGGTTCTGGGCCACAGTGGTCTGTGGGGAATGATGGGTTGTGAAGTAGTACAAATCCCATTATCCATGAGGGTACTTCAAGTCCCATAATCCATGGTCCACCCTCCTCCAAACTGTAGTAGAATGTACCGTGGGTCATAGGGGCTCTGTGTGGCAAGGTTGGTTACTAGGCATGGTTTCGAACCCAAAAATCGCGATTCTAAAATCAAATGGGGGGGATTTTTTTTGATTAGTGAAAGAAAGACTTACAAAAAATTTTCCAAAAATTTCTAAAATGTAACGTAATTACTAACGAAATTCGTTAGTAGTTCGTATGCCAGCGCATGCGCATTCCTGATGGTTTTGGCCTACAACTCCCAGAAATCCTAACAGCTGGTAAATTGGCTGGGATTTCTGGGAGTTGTGGGCCAAAACTTGAATAAATCACACTGAATTCTAGATGGGACTCTCAAATAGGAAGGAGGGAGGGAGGGAGGGGGTATTCTATTCTTGGAAGCAGCAAAAAAGGAGGAGGACCCCCTCGCTCCTCGCTGCCTCTCTCTCACCCCCGATCCGGAGGGAGCGAGGGCCCAAGTTTGCCCAGGCTGAGAGGAAAGGAAGAGGCCTGAGGCTGTGAGGAATGGTGGGAGTTGAAGTCCAAAACACCTGGAGGGCTGAAGTTGGCCCGTCATGAAGCCTCTTCAAGGCTTTAGATCCTGGCAGGCAGAAGGGGCAGGGAGAGCCGTCCACTCCTCCTGCCCTGCCAGGGTCTAAAGCATCAAGAGTATTGGGGTGAGAAACCAACTTAATGTATAATAGAATGAATGCTACTGCAAGTGCCTAATATTATAAGTAATCCAACTGGTCATATACCTACATTCCATGCACATGCAATAATACAGCAGTAATAACAATGGGTATAAGAAGAGGTAAAATTCAAACCGAAGTATTCTGACTGTGATCCCTCCTCAAAGGTGCAAACTGCAAAAGGCTCTTCTCTCTGAGCCCGGGAAAAGGCAAAACCCCGGGCACAGCGTTTGCTGCCTGGGTGCACACACATACATATTCTTGGGGGGGGGGGATTTGCTGCAGAATCTTCTCTATGAGCCCGGGGTTTTGCCTTTTCCCGGGCTCAGAGAGAAGAGCCTTTTGCAGTTTGCACCCTTGAGGAGGGACCACAGTCAGAATACTGGTTTGAATTTTACTTCTTATACCCATTGTTATTACTGCTGTATTATTGCATGTGCATGGAATGTAGGTATATGACCAGTTGGATTACTTATAATATTAGGCACTTACAGTAGCATTCATTCTATTATACATTAGGTTGGTTTCTCACCCCAATACTCTTTGATGCTTTAGATCCTGGCAGGGAGGAGAGGCAGGGAAGCCTGGGAAAAAATGTAAACAGAGAGGTTTCCTCAGAAGTAAATCCACAAAGGAGGGCACTTCATCCAAAGTGCCCTCCTTTGCAGATTTACTTCTGAGTAATCCTCTCTGTTTACATTTTTTCCAGGCTTTCAGCCGAAAGAAGGAGCGAGTTTAGGGCTTGCCTTGCCATAATACTTATTGGCAAGGGAGGCGGGAGGGTGGTGAGAGAGAAGGAGGGTGCCCCCCCCCTTACGACCTAATAACGACACTTAAGAAAATCCTGGCCCCCGAAGTTCTATAAAGAAAGTCCACTTCCTGGTTGGCGTTCCAGGTGCGGAAATACTCAAAAGTAGCATTTCTTACGAATCATTTCATTTTCATAACTTTTTTCTCATGCCTATTGGTTACTATAAATTCAGGCCATACGCAGTGTCCCATGAGCTGAGGCCTAGTCAGGAACAGCAAGTTAATGAAGCCTTACTGTCAATTCAGAGCGTAAACAGCATTCCATTAAGTGAGGCCTAGTCAGGGAAATTAAGTTAATGAAGCGGTACTGTCAATTTTGGGCATGGTCTGTGATTTGTAGGGGTGTAAATTTTCTGTGGCAAGTGATTTGGGTGTTTGTGTTTGTGCCTCAACCCTTTGCCTTATCCTCCTCTGACAGTTTATTATGGGTCGGAATGTTCATGTTGGCTGGCCAGTACAGGAGTTATGCAAATCCGCCCTTATTGGCAGCCAATCATGTTGTCAGAATGTAGAGGCTGGGAGAGTCGTTGGCAGCCCCGGAGGATGCTGGGAAATGTAGTATTTTTTACTCGTTTTGGGGGCCTTTTGGGTTTTGTGTGGGAAAGTTTCTTTGCTACAAACGTACCTTGCTTGAGGCCTATTTCTGTTGGCAAGTTTGGTGTATCTGCGTTGTAAGGTTTCTCTGTTTGGGACGGTCTTTCCATGACGACTCTTCCTTTATATATATAGATAGGCATGGATTAATGTTCAACATTTTCAGTGCTAGGTCAAAGCAAGATGTGCACCACAAATATTTTTTTTAAATGATTTTTATTAACAACTTTTATATTTATAAGACTTAACATCATCACAACAGGGAGGGGGAGGGATCGGGGATGGGGGGAGGGGATAAGAATACAAAAGGATATGTTGACTTCCATTCTCATTCTGCACTAAATATACATTTTCATTACTAAACTTCTTTCTCAAACACGAGACATCCCTGTTGCTCTTCTTAACAATTAGTTACCGACAGCGTTCCTTTCCTTATTTAAAATTTCTGTCTATATTCTTCTATCATGGCCCAGCCTGTCTTTCTTACCCCTTTACCATGATTATATCGTAACCAGTAAGTTAATTCATCCATATCTCTTATCTCCATAATTTTAATTAGCCATTGCTCTTTTGTGAGGAGGAGGTTTTGTTTCCATAGTTTTGCAAATACCATTCTTGCGGCTGTTGAGAGGAACACAAAGAGCTTTTCCAAATTTTCACTTGGAAATATTCCTTGTTCTATTACCCCTATTAAATACAATTCCGGTCTCATTTTGAATTCTATTTGTAGTATTTTTTTACATTCCTCATGTATCATCTGCCAATATTCTTTTACTTTTGGACATGTCCACCACATATGAAAAAATGTACCTTCCTGCTTCTTACATTTCCAACAGCTATTTCCAGTATTTTTGTACATTATATTTAGTTTCTTGGGGGTTATATGCCACCGATGTAACATTTTTAGCCAGTTTTCCTTTAAGTCTGTTGCATATGTTATTTTCAGTTGTTTAGACCAGATCCTTTCCCATTCTTTAAATTGGATTGGTCTCCCAATGTTCTGTGCCCACTTGACCATAGAATTCTTGATTACTTCTGTTTCTGTTGCCCAGTTCAGTAGTATAAGGTAGGTTTTTGATATATTTTTTTTGCGTCTTCATTATCAAATCCCAGGGTCTGTCAGTATCACTAAATATATTAGAACAGCTGATGTCAATGTTATAATAACCACCTTGGAGGACCAAAGACAAAATATTCAACATGGTATTGTAACTATTGCAAGGGTCAGATATATACAGTACATATTGGTTTACATTTACATGCACAATGGGCTCGCCACATCCATGGTTGTTTTGTCAGGATGGATAAGAAAAAAAAGTTGTGATCATGCCCCTTATTATTAAATGGAGGTGACGTGAATCCACATGCTTTAGCATGGCCATTCACATTGCCTCCATTTAATATTATGGGGCATCACAATCCACTCAGTTGAATTAATGGGTCTGGAGCAAATCACACTCTTGCAACTTTAAGGGAAGACAACAGCAAACCTTTTAATAAATCTTGCCATGAAAATTCAATGACAGGGTGGCCAAAAGTTGGAGTCCATTTGTAGGCACATATTAACGGAAACCTAAATATGGAAATCAAATGCTATTTGTTTAGCATGCGGTATGCTCCAGCAAAAATCATTAAAATCACAATGAAAAGGGGAAACAATAAAATTATATGTGTTGCTTAGGCATAAACAAAGTAACTCCACTGAGCACACATCAAATATCTGCATCAGCCATTTTATGAGTAGAATATACTCTCCCTTCTCTTCTATGAATGTTTAAAGCTCTCCTTCAAGCTCTTACTAAATCTATTGATCTGTGAAACACAGTGCACTCCAGGGAGGCAATTCACTTGACGTTCTATATCAAATGATGAGATGAATAATGATCATACCGTTTGGTAATTAAGCGTCTTACAAACCTTTTAACTGACTGAACGCCAGAAAGGTCAAATGAGGTCAAATCCACTTTTTAAAAGAAAAACTTGTCTCATATTAAACACAGGAAATAATCACCTTAAGAACAGCACCAAGATATACTATCTATCTATCTATCTATCTATCTATCTATATATATACACACACACACAAACATATACATATATATATCTTAAAGCAAATATTTAAAGACATAATCTCCAATTTTTCATTTCCCCACTACTATGAACACTCTGCTTCTTTTCCTTTGTCACCTATACCTGTGATACCCCCAATTAATTATTATATGTATGGTATAATAATTAATTGTTCAAATCCTGAACAGGTGCTTGGCCACTGTAACGGACTGGATGAGGGCGAACAAATTGAAACTAAATCCAGACAAGACAGAGGTACTCCTGGTCAGTCGTAAGGCCGAACAGGGCATAGGGTTACAGCCTGTGCTGGACGGGGTTACATATTCGCAGCTTGGTAGTTATCCTGGACTCATCGTTGAGCCTGGAACCCGAGGTCTCAGCGGTGGCCAGGGGAGCTTTTGCACTGTTAAATCTTGTGCACCAGCTGTGCCTGTACCACGCTCTGGTTACATCCTGTATAGAGTACTGCAATGCTCTCTAGGTGGTGTTGCTTCTGAAGACTGCCCAGAAGCTGCAATTAGTCTAGCGCTCAGCAGCCAGGCTACTGACAGAAGCTTGGTACAGAGAGCGCACAACTACCTTGCTGCACCAGCTCCACTGGTTGCCAATTAGCCTCAGAGCACAATTCAAAGTGCTAGTTTTAACCTATAAATCCCTATACGGTTCCGGCACAGTTTACCTGTCTGAACATATTCTCCCCTATGAACCATCAAGGATGCTGTGATCATCCGGAGAGTCCCTGCTCTCGGTCCCACCACCTTTGCAAGCGCATGTGGTGGGAACGAGAGACAGGGCCTTCTCTGTGGTGGCCCCTCAGCTATGAAACTCTCTCCCGAGCAAGATCAGCTCTGCCCCCTCCCTCTTGTCCTTCAGGAGGCTGTTAAATCCTGGCTATGGAATGAAGCATTCCCAGAATAATGGCTGAGACTGGTTACAGACCAAAGTGGACGACCACATATGTGGACTGAGTTGAACATGATTTTATTTTGGCGATTTGGCTTATATGTATTTTACCTATATGTATTTTAATCTTGTATTGTTGTAGGATGTTTTACATAAGAACATAAGAACATAAGAAGGGCCATGCTGAATCGGACCTCAGCCCATCTAGTCCAGCATTCTGTATCACACAGTGGCCCACCAGTTGTACGTGGGGATCTCGAGCAGAAGGGAGGGCAAAACCCTGACCTGCTCCCGATCCCCCACAACCAGTACCCAGGGAAATCCTGCCTACCTCAACCAACTCCGAGGTGGCACTTGAATGTCCTTTTCAGTAACTACTGATACACTTGGTATCCATGAATCTGTCTAATCCTGCCTTGAAGTTGTTCAGGCTGACAGCTGTCACAACCTCTTCTGGAAGTGAGTTCCATAACCCAATGACCCTCTGGGTGAAGAAATATTTCCTTTATTAGTCCTAATTTTCCTACCTTGGAGCTTCAGGAGTGCCCTCTAGTCCTAGTGTTTTGTGACAAAGAAAATAATTTTTCTTTATTCACCTTTTCTATCCCATGCATGATTTTATACACTTCGATCAAGTCACCTCTTAAACGCCGTCTTTCAAGGCTGAAAAGATCAAGGCGTTGCAACCTGATTTCATAAGGGAGCCGCTCCATCCCTTGGATCATTCTTGTTGCCCTTTTCTGTACCTTTTCCAGTTCCGTTATATCCTTCTTGAGGTGCGGAGACCAGAATTGTACACAGTACTCCAAATGTGGCCTTACCATAGATTTGTAGAGAGGTAATAGGACGTTTGCTGACCTATTTTCGATTCCCTTCCTGATCATGCCAAGCATAGAATTTGCTTTTTTCACTGCTGCTGCGCACTGGGTTGACATCTTCATTGAGCTGTCCACCAAGACCCCAAGATCCCTTTCCTGGTTTGTCTCGGAAAGCTTTGACCCCATCAATTTGTAGGTGTAGTTGGGGTTCTTTGCCCCGATGTGCATGACTTTACACTTGTTTAGGTTAAAATGCATTTGCCACTTTGTTGCCCATTCACTCAATTTCGAGAGATCTTTCTGGAGCTCTTTACAATCAGTTTCATTTTTAACCACCCTGAACAATTTAGTGTCGTCTGCAAACTTTGCTACCTCAGAATTCACTCCTACATCCAGATCATTAATGAATAAATTAAAAAGTAACGGACCCAAAACTGAGCCTTGGGGTACGCCAGTTCTCACCTCTTTCCACCCAGAGAAATGTCCGTTTATTACCACCCTTTGTTTCCTACAGTTTAGCCAGGTTCCAATCCAGGACAAGACCTGTCCTCTGATTCCATGGCTGAAGAGCTTATTTAGGAGCCTTTGGTGAGGGACTTTGTCAAAAGCCTTTTGAAAGTCAAGGTAAACAATATCAATTGGGTCCCCTTTATCTATGTGTTTATTTACACCCTCAAAGAATTCTAACAAGTTAGTAAGACATGATTTGCCTTTGCAGAAACCATGTTGATTTTCTTTCAGCAATGCCTGTTCTTCTATGTGCCTAGTAATTTTTTCTTTAATAATGGTTTCCATCATTTTGCCTGGAACTGAGGTTAAACTGACTGGTCTATAATTTCCTGGATCACCTCTGGATCCTTTCTTGAAGATCGGTGTTACATTTGCCTCCCTCCAGTCCTCGGGTACAGTGCCTGATCTTAGAGAAAGGTTATATATCTTAGCTAGAAGTTCAGCAATTTCACACTTGAGTTCCTTAAGAACTCTGGGGTGGATGCCGTCTGGACCTGGTGATTTATTGACATTTAGTTTAGTAAGGCATATGAGAACATCCTCCTTGTTTATCTCTATCTGTTTTAATTCTTTTAATTCCCTCCCTGAAAAAACTGACTCAGCTGAAGGCATATGTTGTCTGTCCTCCTGTGTGAAAACGGAGGCAAAGAAGTCATTTAGCCGCTCAGCAATCTCTTTGTCTTCGCTGATTTTCCCTTTCTGACCATTGTCGTCGAGTGGCCCAACTGCTTTTCTAGTTGGGTTCCTGCTTCTGATGTACTTAAAGAAGTTTTTGTTGTTTTTTTTTAATATTCTTTGCTATGTGTGCCTCAAAATCTCTCTTGGCTTTCCTGACTGTTGCTTTGCATTTAGTTTGCCAGAGCTTGTGTTCCTTTCTGTTCTCCTCGGTAGGAAGAGCCTTCCATTTCTTAAATGAGTTTTTCTTCTTTCCAATCACATCTTTTACTTCATTTGTAAGCCATACTGGTGTCCTTTTGGACTTTCCATGCCTCTTTCTTTTATTGGAATGCATTTTAGTTCGGCCTGTTTTAAGGTATTTTTAAACAGTTTCCAAGCATTTTGAGGGATTTGATTTTTTTACTGCTCCTTTTAGTTTGTTCTTTACAATTTTTCTCATTTTGGTGAAATTCCCTTTTGAAAATTTAAGGTCTCTGTGTTAGTTTTCACTGACAGTTTGCTATCCAAACTTAAGTTGAAGGTTATTGTGTTGTGGTCACTGGTACCTATGGGCTCAGTTACAAGGACATCTTGAACGAGATCTTGTTCATTAGTTAGCACCAAGTCCAGGATCCCCTTTCCCTGGTTGGTTCCATGACCATCTGCTCAAGGGAATAATCAGCTAGCATGTCGAGGAACCTGGTCTCTCTTTCATGCGTAGAACAAGAATCTAGCCACTCTATTCGGGGATAGTTGAAGTCCCCATTATGACTAATGTATTTCTTTTTGAGGCCTGTTTAACTTCATTTTCCAGATAGCAGTCCGCCTCTGGAGTTTGGTTGGGAGGGCGATAGCAGATCCCTAGTGCTAGATTAGTTTTTTGTCCTGGGATTTTTACCCACAATGTTTCTGTAGGTGAGTTTGAAATTTCTTGAAGTTCTAATTTATGAGATTCTAGCTCCTCATTTATGTACAGGGCCACACCGCCACCATTTTTCCCTCTCCTGTCTTTCCTGTACAGTTTATAACCTGGAATCTTTGTGTCCCATTTGTTTTCCTCCGTCCACCAGGTTTCTGTTATGCCAATAATATCAATATTTTTTTCCTTTGCCAAATATTCCAACTCCCCTATTTTTGTTCGAAGGCTTCTAGCGTTTGCGTACAGACATTTATATTTATTTCTCTGGTGCACTTTCAACTTTGGCTGTTTGTGAGAATTTGTAGAAGGCCTACCATGTCCTACCTCTCGACTACTACTATCTATCTTTTCTGTTGACTCAGCCATTTGTGTGTGGATTTCATCCTCCATACTTGGCATTTCACCCTCTCGAACCGGAAGCTGCCCAGCTCCTGTCGACTTTCCCCTAGGAATCCCCTAGGAATTTTAATTTGTATTAGTAGCATTGGATCCTTGCTGTAATCCGGTCTGAGTCCCTCTATGGAGGTGAGAAGATCGGGATATAAAAGATTTAAATAAATAAATAAATAAATAAATAAAATAGTCCATGCTATTAGCATGCACTACAGTTGAAGATAAATTACAGCTTTACAACGACAAATGCAAACTATCTCACTGAACTACACAATTTCACTAAGGTTGCAAAACATTTACAGGGGTTTGTCAAGAATGTGTATCTTTTAAAGATGCTGTTAAAATATAATTTCCACACTGGAATAAATAAGGGCAAATGGAATACATTTAGAGCTATCAGAACTTCTTTGAGCCAGCAATTACACATACACCCACATAGCATCGATATGTTTGCGAGTGGCTTCTCAGAGTGTTGGCTCACGACAGGATTCTCATATCATTTAAGCGGATGAAAATTCCCAGCATGCTGATGAAGATGAAGCTCATTCTGTACAGTTTTCATATAACACCAACAAGGGTGTTCCGAGATTTAAGCATCTCTTTGATAATTCCTTTGCACAGCAGTAATAGCTTGATAAATCCCAAACAAACTCTTCGCAAGAACACGTTGCAGCCCAGTCAAAACCCCTAGTACCCCAACAGAGAAGCAGCCTTTGGGTCTAAGTAGGCCAACCTGCAATGAACAACAAGACAATGCCTATAGATTGGACCACCTTAAGAACAAGTTTACTTTTAAAAAATGAATATAGGATATTGCTATTTAAGAAGCCTACTTTCAATATTTATCTACTCAATATTTGAAATCTGGCACACTATAGTTAATGGGAAAATGTACAGCTATGTCTACAGAAATTGGGGTTAGTTAGCCATATTAACAGTTAAAATTCAAGACAGTAAATTATATAAAAATGAGGGGAAAGGGTTTTCAAAAGGGCGCACTGTACAATCTCTTAAACGTCCACCTCCAAATTAAAGATCAAACACGTTAGAAATGAGCAAAGCATGCACCCATCAAAAATGTATAAATCAATGATCATTGAAAATGTATAAGGATATATTAAACATTACGATGCAAACTTGACCTCCCCAACAATGATGCTTTTCTGAATCAATATGCTGTTATCTCAAAACGGCCTACCATCCCTCTTCCTCCCAGTTTCTGGGAATGACTGGGCAATCTACTTCATGTTTGGCAGTCCCTCTTCCTTCTTGCATCCCATTCACTGGCAAAGGAGTCTAGGAGGAATGAGGAGGGAACCCCCCCCCCCCCCCCACCACCACCATCATTCCGTCCAGGCTTCCTTGCCAATCACAGTATATGAAAGGAGGAGAATTTAGATCCTACTGTAGGATTTAGATTCCCCCTGAGTTATTTTAACCCAAGATACAGCCACATTATAAGGCTTTCCCCAGGTTAAACCAGATCAGCCCACACAAATTCCATAGCTTTCTTAATGCAAATTCACACTGACACAAATACATAAATGGTCAGTGCAGATGGCACCTCTGATTTGCCATGTCTGGAGACTGGCATCCTGAGAAGTGAGGCCAGAGTGTGGGTGGTTATACTGAACTATTGGCTTAAACTATCCCCCCTCGCCTCTTGGCCATGCACCACTTACTATGTTGGATGACTTTCAGTTCAGATGGGAAAAAGCAATAGCAGCCAAAATTTCATCCTTGGGCTTCTCTCCAGGATGTATTATGGGCTACTACCAAGCCGAATCTCTAATCAAACAACAAATAACTGACATTGAGTGCCAATCAAACTTAGCCAATGCCCCATCCTTTATTATCGATGGAGTCAGTAGGTTTTGCATCTCCCCAATGAATTATCTAACCATGCTGAAGGTTTCCAGCCTCCGGAGGGCCTTCACTCTGGCATGTCGCCATGCCCTCCCACCTGCCATATTGGAAGGCCATTACCAAAAGACTCCACACTCCAAGAGATTATGTCCCTGTGACTCAGGACACACAGAGACAATGGAACATGTGCTTCAGTGCATGTTCTATAGAGATATTCGATCCCATCTCATTACACCATGGCTATACAAATACCCAGAGCCCCCCGGTGGCGCAGTGGGTTAATCTGCTAAGCTGCTAAACTTGTTGACCGAAAGGTCACAGGTCCGAATCCAGGGAGCGGCGTGAGTTTCCGCTGTCAGCCCCAGCTTCTGCCAACCTAGCAGTTCGAAAACATGCAAATGTGAGTAGACCAATAGGTACCACTCCAGCGGGAAGGTAACAGCGCTCCGTGCAGTCATGCTGGCCACATGATCTAGGAGGTGTCTACGGGAAATGCTGGCTCTTCGGCTTAGAAATGGAGATGAGTGCCAACCCCCAGAGTCGGACACAACTGGACTTAATGTCAGGGGAAAACCTTTACCTATACAATTACCCAGAACTCTCTGGACAATTTTACATCTCCCTGCTGCTTTCAGATACTTACTTGGCTATAACTTATAATGTTGCCAAGTTTTGCACAGCTGCGAGTGTAATGACGCTCCAATTTCGGTAAGGATCACGCGTAGATAGAAGCACGGTCCAACACGATTTTATTGCAGG
>JARBWK010000009.1:60172239-60196424 GCA_030556195.1 Anolis apletophallus
GTTCTTCTTCCCTCTGGGCTGACGCTCGCACGCCGTCACCTCTCTGGGCTCATCCGGGAACCCCACTTGGTCAATGGTCGTCATCTCCCAATCCATGGTTCTCCGAACTTCTCCTCCTCCTTCCAAGCCAACCTCTCCATTGCTGGGAAAGTTGAATGGGGCTTTAGCTTCTGTAATGACGCTCCAATTTCGTAAGGATCACGCTGTAGATAGAAGCACGGTCCAACACGATTTTATTGCAGGTACAATACTTGTAAAGCTAAAGCACCGCCCGCCACCCGAACACACCTTATATACCCAAACCCCCTCCCTTTGCCCATGCAATGTCCAGGCAGGGTTGCACCATATCCGGGTGATTCAGCAAATCCCATAGTCCAAAGGGATGTGACCTCACAGCCCTCTGAGTCAGCACAATCAGATTATTGTCCAATGTCCAAGTCCATAAGAAGTTACCTCACTTCCCTGGAGGCACCTGGAAGTTACATCACTCCCCCACTGACTCAGCATGTCCTTGAGTAACTAGGGCAAAGGTCCCAGAGATCTGGAATAAAGGTCAGCTATCTCATGGCAGGCTGGAAACCTGAACTTCTTCCAAGCTCAGATTTCCCAGATCTGACAGCGAGTAAAATCCGGCAGTCGAGGAGAAATAGCACAAGTGTCACACCTCAGCCAGGTTTCCCAGCAGGCCAGACCGATGCCATGTTAGGGCCCAGGACTTAGAGAGGCTTGAGAGCAGGCCTCTACAGCAACCTTTAGCTGAACCCGAGGTGGTCAAAGAGCAGCGCAGCCCTGCGGTTCCCCAAGTCGATAAGGGCACCTGGTACCATGAAGTGGCCGATACTCCCAACATCACAGCTGGGCCCGCTAACAAGTTTACATTCTAAAGAGATAGAGACATGGTGGGAAGAGAAAGCTCTTCGCCTGTTCCTGTGAGAGAGCTTCGGCGGAGTAGGTGCCTTTTGGATCAATGCAGCCGAAACCTATAAAGGTTGGGTCCAGACTTCATTCTGGATCTCATGCCAACTTTTCAGCTACCTTGTCAAGCTCTAAGGACCTTGCCGGGACCAAGGGGGTCCTCCTTGTTCAGAGATTTTAAGCCTTCCCAAGTCTGGGGTCCAGAACCCAGTGGATTAGCCCATTGCGGCACCAAGCTACCTGATTTCTTTTGGGACATTTTTAAAGACTAAACTTTGCTACCTTTGGATGCTGAGAGCATTACTGGACTTACTGTATATTCTTTGCCTTTTTACTTCTTTACCAATTCTAAATAAAGCATTTAACCACAGCAGCTGTGTGTTGGTTTACTAAGGGTCCAGACTAGCCCAAGTTGCAACAACAAGCTAGTACAAGTCAGGATTATTTTAAAGTTTTAAAGCTATTTTAAAGTTTTAAAGCTTTAAATCACTTCTCTCGAGCTGATCATTGACCGTAATAAAGTGAACTTGAACTTGATTTGCCACATGTGGAGTTCCAGTCCTGCTAGTATCTAATGTCTGTGGCATCCCAGTTCTGCTCACAACTAGTTGCAATCCTGACATGTTAAGACTTACCAGCCCTGGACATCCAGTCCTGCCAATACAGTGCTCTCTCACTTATTGCTGGGGTTAGGTTCCAGGACCTCCCGCAATAAATGAAAAACCGTGTAGGGATACTCTATTTATTTTAATATTTAGACATTATTTTTGTAATTATACACTATTTTTAAGTCTTTATAAACTTAAAATAAAGGAAAGGAAAGGAAGAAAAGGCCCTTCAAGGTTGGAGGGAGGGAGGACTGAGGAGAGAAAGTACCTCGGAGAGCGACTGTAGAAAAAACCCACAAAACAGCGAAAATCTTGCAATATATATTTTAAATTAATATTTTTTGAAAACAGCAAAACATGGAGTCTGCTAAAAGCGAACCGTGAAGTAGCGAGGGAACACTGTACATATCACCACCTGAATTGTGCTGCTTGCACTGGATAGAGTGCAGGCTGGCAGGCCCCTCACTATACAACTGTTGACAATGCACATAGACGCTTTCATAAATTTAAAAGCTAATCCATACTAGAAGTGAACCAAACCAATGCTATTCAATGTAGTTGGGGGGGGGGGGCTGCCGGTCTACATGCTATCAGCTGCCAGGAAATTCAGGAAAGAAACAACTGTAGCAACCAGGTATAAACATGGTGAGAATCCCTGGAACATTAGGAAAAGAAAAACACCATTCCACCACATCAGATAACACGAGAAGCGCTGAACAAAACAGTTATATTGATTTGTCAGCAATATATTTCCCCTTTTCTCTTTCCCTGCATTGCACAACAGTTTTGTTTTGTTTAAAAAAAACAGTTTTAGTCAAACAAAAAAATCATATTTTTATTTTTTGAAATCTTCTATCAAAAAAGCAACATTATATTAATCATCTTTAGACTTTGTTAACTGATTTACAGCATTATATTTTGCCTAGTGCTTTTAAGACCACACACAAGGAAAACTTTTTCTAGTGTGCTGCACGCAGAAAGTATTCCCATCTGCTTCAGTATTTTGCCTTTTCATGGACTTACACCCATCAAATTATTCCATTTGATTTCAGAGAATTCTCATATGGCAATCTATTTTATTTACTTTATCTTCAATAAAATGGTTCAGTGAACATTAGCAACTCAGAGACACAAGTTTCAATCAGTCCTCTGGCAAAGGCGTCAATCTACATTAGACCTACTGTGCTGTGGGTTGCACTAAGAACACTAGAATAAGACAAGACAGTAGCTAGGCAAAGCGAAGCAACAATAGAGAGGGAAAATAAATTTTTCCCTTGATACTACTGTTCTCTGCTTGAAAAACACAGTTACTTGATTCAAGACAACAATAATTTCACAATGGCTTAGGAAATTCTCAAAACTCGAACTCTGTTATCATTCCAATTAAAAAAGCTTCACAATGATTTGCGAAAGTGGGACTCTCAAAATGCTCAGATGTTGTTGGACTGAAACTCACAGCATTTTTATGGTGGCTAGAGCTTCTACAAACAGCAGTCTACTAAAATTTGAGAAACCATGATTCCCACTCATGCTGTAAAGTCTGAACTGTGAAAATCAAGGCTACTCCCCCCGCCGCCACCCACCCACCCAGAGGACAGAATTCAAGCCAAGCTCTGGAGCAGATTTCCAAACCAGTAGCTGTGCTACGTATTTGTTGGTGTAATATTAGCTTTTACTAATGTGGAAGTAATTCTTCATTCAGTTATTTCTTAAGGTAGCAATGAGTAATTTTAGCAATTTCCCCCCTGATTTGAGAGGCTTATTCTGCGCAAAATTTGATCATGGTTGTTTTACACAGACAACATTTCAGTGCAAGAAATAGCATTTTCTATCTGGAAAATAAGACAAAAATATTCATTCTTGCACACAAAAAGTTTTTTGAGCAGAAAAAAAGCCATGAGTGTAAATTGTTCTGCATAAAATCCACACATGGTTGATTAGAAAAAACAACGTATTTAATGAAATTTCTGTTTCTGTGCAGTAATTATTTATACTCTGAAACATTATTTCCCATGCAGAAAATGTTTTCTATGCTAAAAATTCTGTTTTCTAAAAAAGGAAAAAGCCAACAACTCTGCCATGAGCAAATTTTGTGCAGAATAAGCCCCAAACTGTGAAGATTTTAAAAGTTAGTAAAGTTTTTAAAAATAATATAAGGATACGTCATGCCTTAAAGAGTTAAGTCTTTTAGTATGCAGATACCTCTATCTCCCATAGGGCTTTAGAGCTTGTTGCCGAAGTGGCAGATTGACGTAATGTCAATCAGAGGATTCTTCTCAGAATATTTTTTCAACACTTAAAGAACATGATTCTCAACCATTTCCATGTATTTTTGAATATTCTTTCCAACCCTGTTTACAACAACAACAACAACAACAACAAAACTTTATTACGGTCACTGACCCTGTTTACTAATCACAGTTATAACAGTTGATTCCAGAAGTTTCTGTATCTTGTGATGAGAATGCTCAACTGAAAGAGAATGAAATTAAAGCAGCAGGACTTAATTATGCCTTAATTGTGTAAAAGGTCAAATTCTGATTCAGTTGAGCTCTAAGCAAAAGTGTGACATGATGCCTGGCCTAGTTTCATTCCACATGACAACTACATGAGACCTCACCTCACCTATCATGTTGTCAAACTGGCAGAATTTGTCTTCTGTGTCCTAAAAATTAAAAAAATAGCATGTTTTTTCATATCTACCACTTGTTGTAGAAGATAGTCCACCAAACATCTTCCACAACAATTTCTTAATGTTATTGAGACAACATCTATGTTCAATGTTCCTCCTTTATACAAACCTGTTGAGTAGTTCAAAAATAGCAACTGAATTAGCTACCAACTGCAAAACAATAAGATATGTTTGAGCAACAATTCTTTTTGAAAGGCTGTATCATTAAGGACTAATTCCAAGAACCATGAGGCATTATTTCAAGATACCATGAAAATTTCTCCCAAAGCATAAACTTTATAATAAGTGATGCAAGTTCATATTGAATATGGGCTGTAAAAAACAGAAGATTGTTATAATAGTGCTCTTCCCAGCAAATCAGGCCATTAAGAATGTACTTAATGTTCACTTGAATTGTAAAGGAGGCCTGTTAACATCCATATTTTGTTACTTTATATAATCATAGGAAAATTTAGTACCTAGTAGTTCCAGGCCACAAATTTGATTTTTACAAAGAAAGGGAGGGAGGGAGAAAGGCTGTTCATTTTTAAATTACATTTGAAGTGTTTTGAAACGTTCTAACATATAGATATCTTGCAATAGGCTACAATTATGTTGTTACGCAGTTACAGGCATTCAAATGTCACAAAAATGGTTCCACATAGCTCACGACAACTGATATGGGTTTTCTTGAAATCTCAGCATAAACAATCATCATTACTTGCAATACCTTTTCCATCCACTCCAATCTATTATTTTTATCTTTTACGTTCTAACCAAGAATGTGACATGTACAAACTTCTCCTCAGATACAGGTTAATACATTTAGCGCATTTGACATTTGTAATGCACCTGCTCTCTCTTGCCCATGTCTCAAAATGTGTACATCCTATTCTACTAATAGTATGAGCTTTTCTCCCAACCTTTCCATTTTATGCTTGAGACAATTAGCATATTATCACTACCATCATCAAAATGTAATAAAACAATCAGCTAATTACAGCATCATAACTGTTGTTATCTTGTATCAAGAAAAATGAAAGATACTTATCCCAATAATCTCTGATACAGAAAGGGACTCAGAAATCAGTCTAATATAGAAAAGGGCTGAGTACTTGATCTCCTGCTGTCATGGATCAGAGCGGCATTTTCAGATGCTCATAAACGGAGGCTATCATATTCTGAACACATCATGAGACAACATAACACATTGCAGATAACTATGAAGTTTCCTGAAATGAAAGACAATATGGGTTGATCCAATCAAGGAAACCAACCCCTTGAGTTTCAAAGATCTGAATAGGACGATTGATGATGGGGAACTCTAATTCTCAAGGTTACCATAAGTGGCATCAATCTGATGACAAATAACACACATACATCAGAGGAGATGTCAGTAAATGTACATTTTCAACAGTGCTGTTCTTGTTGGATTCTGGTACACCAATACCATCACCACGACCACCCCTGTCCTAGCACCATAGAAGAAGTAAAACACTTTTTACAGAATTCATTGTGTTACATCATTCTATTCATCATTGTAGCATTTGGTTCATTCAATCCATCTTACTATACAAATGATCATACACATCATGTATACAGAAATATGACAAACTGTGAATGCTGATTCTTTACAGAAATTATTGTTTAATTATCTCTTTGGAATCATTGATATAAAAGAACTTCACACTGTAACAGAGGGCAAATATCTGCCAGGGGAAGCTTAGATTCTAAAATGCAATGTAGTGAAAGACAGGGTGAAACGAGGAGGCAATATTTGATTGTTTCAACTGTCTATGCTTTAACTTAATTAAGTAATGTGTTTGGCTAAAAGCTTAATAGAAAAGACAGGTTTTACAGAGTAATAACACAGATGTTCTTGAAGCCTACCCATGTGAAGATCCATGGAGGAAAAATGAGAAACTGAAGATCGCATTCCCTCTCCCATTTCTCCTCAAACTGGACATTATTCATTTTCAGAATTCTTCCATTTTTCCTTGTACGTTTATATCTCAACGTGAAGTCATTTCTGAACATATAGGGGAGTAATGGAGCAAGAGTGTATCTCTAGTTAGAAGACTCACCGTTGCTCCCTTGCTTCTCTACAGTGTAGTGGTAGTGAATCAATGGCACGCATATGCCCTTTCTCCTGGCAAATGTCCTATTGCCCACCCGTCATCCCATCCCCACTTGCCTGCTAGCTCGCCTGCTCACTTGCCCACTAGCCTGCTCCCTGCTCACCAGCTTCCCCCCCCTCACCACCCCCTGGGTAGCCTCCCAATGGTTTAGGCACTCTTTCTATAAAGGTTTGCCATCACTGCTATAGTAGAACAAGAGACAAATAGTAGAATGTTGGGCTTGAGTCTGGATGGTGCAGCCCACGGACAACATGTAAACTTTTAGGATTTTTGGAAGAGAGCCACAGATCTTTCCTTAAAAAAAGATTGCTCCCAAATGCTCTTAAACTGTAGAATGTAAGACAATGTTGCCACATTTTTTACGAGGAAAGATTTTTCCGCCAATTGGATGTGACTTGAAAATTAACTAAAGTGTATCAGGAAATGGTATCGAATTACTGCCTTTTTTCTAAGGACGCTAAGTTCAGGGTGAGAAGGACGGGATATAAATGTAGTAAATAAATAAATAAATAAATTGATATCTATGTTCAAATGAACTGGCTTCTATCTTTCTTTCAAGGTATCCTAGCCTTTAAGCAAATTCCAGAACACTTGAACAGAAGAGAGGGAGGGAAAATTAAAAGCAGCAAATTATATGAACTGTACTGTTTTGAGTGGTTAAAACCTGACTTTTTGTGTTCTTCAAGGCTTTGTGTAAGAAATAATGCATATCAGAGAACACAGTTTGATCTTAGTTACTCTGTGTTTTGGTAAGAAGCAGGCAGTTAGATGTGATAAAGTTATAGATACCTTTCTTTCCTTTTCCTCAGAAAGTCTTATGGTGAGCGTCAGTCTTCAACTTGTACAGAGCATCAGTTTCAACACTGCAGACCACCTGATAAAAAATGCACAGGGAAGCTATAACTTTTGCGTGTTATTCTAACTGATGACATTCAACAACCTCTGGATTCACCTTATGGCATCCTAGTTTGTGTTTCCACCTAGTTATCTCATAACAGAATTATGAGCATAATTTTTGACATATGACTTCACTAAGGAATCAATACTTGACCATTCATCTTCCATATATAACATTTTTATCAATGTAAACATGACTGCAGAACATACAAAAGACTATAGGGATGGGATTTGCAGTATTTTATCTTTAAAAACATAGATTAAACCAAGAAAAAGGAGCAACAACAGATAAAATTAATGAATTATATTGCCTCTGTATATCAGCTGGCACTCAGATAAATGCACTGTTACAGCTAGTCATACTATTCTATAGTTGGGCCACTGCAATCAAGAGTCCATCTACAGTGTAGAATTAATCCAGTTTGACCCCACTTTTACTGCTATGGCTCAATGTACCTGATGCAAACACAAAACTCTTTTTTTGGGCTTATTTCTTGGTTGGAAATTGGGATGAATGCAAGCCATCTGGAATAGTAGCCAAACCCCTATGATCAAAATGCCCTGCATACTAGGAGTGCAATGAATGTAAACAACAGCCGAGATGACAGAGACAATGGATGTCTTTGGAGTGAGAAAATATAAAAGCATAGGCTGTTCACGCAACTATGCCACAGCTAGCGCCATCATTTTTGTAAACACCTTTGATATGATTACCAATACAAAAGGAAGTCTAAAAATCTGAAATTGAGATATTGGGAGTATATATGGTATATACTTGTCGCCATATAGATATAAACAGAAACCAGGAAATAGAAATGTATTTATTTATTTATAACTTTTATATCCCATTCTTCTCTACCTCTGTGGAGGGACTCAGAACAGCTAACAGCAAGTATTCAATGCAAGACTATAAAATTATCAAGCTAAGTAGGACACAATAGGTAAATAATTAAAAATTAGTTTTAAAAATCCTTTTGTGGTATTTTCTACTTACAATCCAAAATTGGAATTTGCCATGACTTTGTCTAGGAACCAACTGATTGAATGGATGCGATTCAAACTGTACAGATTAACACTCAAATAGTTTCAGGAAAACTAACAGCAGAGTGCAAGGTTTTACTCCCCAGTTCTTGAGTTCAGGATACCAAGGGCAAGGTCTTCCATACACCTCTGTTGAAATATCAATGTTTCCATAGTTGAAGTCATATAAATTAATAATTTTATCTAACATACATCTCTACCTCCCCATAGTCTCTTCCCAAAATCAAGGTAACCTTAAGGACAACAATAGGTTTGTGGGTTTTTTATATCTCATAATAGAGGTTTCAATAGCTATACTACAGAGATGTACTAACTTCAAGTAATACTTATCCATTTAAATCCACAAACTATTCATCCAGAACAGGTTGTAATGCAAAGTGCACAATTATAGTCGAACAGTTTAATTTAAACTATTGTGATTTAAGAATTAAATTATGTGTTAAAATTCTCACTCAAATCCAGTACTGGCTCTTCAGTTATGTAATCCTTCTATAAGGAAATATTGAGAGACCCTTAACTACAGCAGCACTACTGGATGCCATTATAATTAACAAGGACATGCAAAAATAAATTAACAGTTATGTTTTATAATCATGTGAAAGTGAAATGAGCTCATGAAGAGGTCCAAGTACTTACTGTGATCTCATTAGCCAAATTTTACATGCTATTTTATATCACTACTTATGCTGCTAGAGTATTAATTTGCCAATGTGTTCCGTAGATTCATAAAAGCATATTTTAAATATCCTGTAATGAAGCATGAGAACTGTTTGGCAATATTGTGGTTTAGCCTGCATCTATACGGAGACAAATATGTATATACTCCCAATATCTCCATTTCAGATTTTAGTCTATCTTTTCCTTTAAATATGGATCTGGATGAAAACAAGACAGTTTCACACTATGAAAGAATAGGGGGGAGGGGTTGGGGGGAAGTGTTGCATATATTTTAATATACTGTAATATAAGGGGATGTGTATTAGTCTGACTCTCAAGATCATGAAACTTAGAAATCAAAATCTTGGTATGTGTGATATGGGGGAACCCAACAGCATGAACTGAAGAGATACCTGGCTGTATGACAAATGAATTAATGTTAATTCATTCAAATGCACCCATATGTTTGAAACCCAGTTATGCAGTTATGAAGAGACAAGACTTTCCGAACCAGTGCAATCCAATGTGACTGGCATTTATACTTAACAGGGTTAATAGAGCCAATGGAGAGTATTCTAAGGAACACATTTATAGAGCATCCTCCTCCCTCCAAAGTGAGACAACTATCCCTCAATTTAAGTGAAATGGACAAATCTTTTCCCTCTGGAGACTGCAAAGGTAAACAGTGGTTCATGCTGCACTCTGAGAAGGTGGACTCAATGTGTCCAAATCTGACACTCTCTGACTCTGTTTGAAGAATTCAACATACAAAATGAAGGTGGCTATTTCAAACCACATAAAGCCAAATAAATTTGTTATTACAGTATACTGTAGAGCAGGCCTGCATAACTTGTGGCCCACCAAGTGTTTTGGACTTCAGCTCCCATAAATCCTGACCATTGGACAAGCTGGCTAGGGCTTCTGGGAGTTGGAATCCCAAACACCTAGAGTAACAGAACCGGATTACCTTCAAAATGTTGGTGTTAACCTTCAAGGCCTTGCATGGTCTGGGGCCAGCGTACTTGAAGGCCTGCCTTTCCCCGCATATCCCCCAGAGATCACTATGGTCTGAGGACAAAAATCTTCTGGAAGTTCCGTCAATCAGAACTTGCTGCCTGTCATCTACGAGACGGCGTGCCTTCTCGGTAGCAGCACCAAACTTATGGAATGCCTTGTTGGAGGAGGTCCGAGCAATAACAGACTTGTCAACCTTCCAGAGTGCTTCCAAGACCAACCTCTTCTGGCAGGCATTCAATCTTTAGAGGCCCTACCTAACTCACATTCTCTGTTTTAGTATAAATGGTTCCCACTGTGTTTAAATGCTGTTTTTATGAATGTTTCATGTTTGTACTGTGAATCACCCTGGGCCTACTGGGAAGGATGGTATATAAGTTGAAATAATAAATAATAAATAAATAAATAAATAATACACTAAAGACACCACATACTGTCTGATTGTGGAAGCTAGGCAGGGTCAGCCCTGTTTAGTACTTTAATCGAGGACCACCAATGAATACCAGGTGAAATTCATCTCTGTGGTTTCCTTGCCTAAGAAAACCCTAAAAAATTCATGGGGTCGCCTTAAGTCATCAGGTGACTTGAAAACACATACACACATGTCAACACTGTGTATGTTGCACTGACAAAATTTGGTCAGTCATATATACTTTTGTTCTTCAGTTGGAAGAATGACTATGTGCTGTTAAATACATAGCATTTTACAGTAAACATGATGTACTGTAACAGGCTTGCACAACATGTGGCCTTCAGGTGTTGTGGACTTCAGCTCCCAGAATTCTTGACCATTGAACAAGCTGGCTAGGGTTTCTAGGAGTTGGGAGTCCGGAAATCTGAAATGCAGAAGGTTGTGCAGGCCTGTACAATAACAACTCCTTTGGTGAATCAACCTTTGTCAGTTTACTGGGTTGCCTTATTATGATACACACCAAAACAAATGCCATGTTATTTTTCATTTGCTCACCATGAAGATCTGGCAATTATGTATGTATGTATTTAATAAGTATCCCATCACCCTACATAAGATTTAAGAGGTAAAACATCTTTCCCCAAATAATACAAATACCTGTCATTCACACTGTAGCTTGCCACAGTATGATCAAATTATGAGGCACTTACAGAATCTGTACTGCTCAGTAAAAGATGTTACATATTTTGATGTAAAGTTGTCTGCACACAGTAACTGTAATATGGATAGCAGAAAATGTCTCCATATGGAAAACTAAACTACCCATTCCACTAACCATAGAAAACAGTTGTTCATCTATGAGAACACAAGGCAAAACTTGCCTGCAGAAACAAATTCATGTTTTCTTTGCTCACACTATGTGTCTCTCCCCCACCCTGCATCACTACAAACAAGGTCCCGATGGTTCATTCATGTGTTCAGTGCACAGGTGAACTGAGCAGGAAAGAAAGATGTCTTGTTTGCTTTGTGCTAATACTTCTCAGTAACCCAAAGATAGAGAATGATTCTATTCAAAAGACCCACCAGATTTTTAAAAATAAAAAATGTACGTGCTGCATGGTTTAGAAAGGAATTTGGATTTCATGTTAATTGATTTAAACTGATTTTATAAAGAAGGGTTAATGAGCAAGGTACACTGAGATGTCCATTCCTGCCCACCCACTATTGATTGGCTTTCCCTTCCTAGTTGGTGTTCCTGTTAAACAAGAACTCTCCTGCTCCCTTTTTGCTTCTCAAAACTTAGGAGGAGGATGCTCAGCACAATCAGAGTAAATAGGAATAGTAGGATGGAAAAGTGAGTAATGCTTTTGAAGAAGCACCAAGAAAGAGAAAGTCTCCAATGGAAAGAAATGTTTACATTTCTATATAGGCTGCTTGAGAGAGTGCCCATTCCTTCCTTTCAGAAGTCAAGGAATGTTGATGAAGCTTCAGTTGCATACATTTCTACCATGTGACAGAATAACATATAATGATATGCAATAATATAATGGTGTACAGTAAAACCTCAGCTGATGCAAAGTTTGGAAAAATACTCCCAATTCCTTAATTCATAGTACAGCATGACACTGTAAATCATCGCCTTCTCCTGCGAAAAACTTATAATATCACAAAGGACTACTACCTCACCTGCCTCAGAGGAAATCTGCTAAACAACAGGAGCTTCTTTGTTGAGTTCCAGAACCAAAGAAGCAGATGGTGAAAACAGAAGAACTGCCTGCCTCTGGGGAGCGTGCTTGCTCCATCAATGTTCAACATTTACACAAATGACCAGCCACTGCCAGAAGGGACAGAGAGTTTCATTTATGCTGACAATCGTGCCATCACTGCTCAAGCAGCGAGCCTTGAGATGGTTGAACATAAGCTTTCCAAAGCTCTAGGTGCTTTTACTACCTATTACATGCAAAACCAGTTGATTCCTAATCCATCTAAAACACAGGCATGTGCTTTTCATTTTACAAACAGACAAGCATCTCAAGCTCTGAGGATTACCTGGGAAGGAATCCCACTGAAGCATTGCAGCACACCTAAATACCTGGGAGTTACCCTTGGCTGTTCTCTGACCTACGAGAAGCACTGCCTGAATATCAAGCAAAAGTGGGCACTAGAAATAATATCATATGAAAGCTGATTGGCACAACCTGAGGATCACAACCAGACACGGTGAAGACATCTGCCCTTGCACTTTGCTACTCTGCTGCTGAGTATGCATGCCCAGTGTGGAACACAGCTCACCATGCTAAAACAGTGGATGTGGCTCTTAATGAGACATCCCGCATTATCACAGGGTGTCTCTGCCCTACACCACTGAAGAAATTACACTGTTTACCCAGTATTGCATCACCTGACATCAGCCGGGAAGTAGCAACCAATAGTGAAAGGACCAAGGCAGTGACATCTCTGGTCCATCCCTGTTCGGATATCAGCCAGCACACCAATGACTTAAATCAAACAGAAATAATAGTTTTCTAAGATCTACAGAGACACTCCAAGAAATAGTTTTCTGGAACACCTCAGCAAGTGAGAGTCCAAAAGTGGCAGGCTAAAACCCAGAACCTCAATCCATGGCTGATACCAAATGAGAGATTCCTTCCTGGACACACAGAAAACTGGGCGACTTGGAAGGCGCTGAACAGACTGCGCTCTGGCACCACAAGATGCAGAGCAAACCTGAAGAAATGGGGCGACAAAGTGGAGTCCGTGAGATGCGAGTGTGGCGAAGAGCAAACCACAGACCACCTATTACAATGCAGTCTGAGCTCTGCCACATGCACAATGGAGGACCTTCTCACAGCGACACCAGAGGCACTCCAAGTTGCTAGCTATTGGTCAAAGAACATTTAATATAATGCCAAGCTTTCAAACGTTGTGGGGGTTTGGGGGGGGAAGATAATACAAATGTACCCTTGGTACGCTCCTAATACAATAAATAAAGTACAGAAAGATCTTTAAAACATTTTTAAAATGGCATAACTAGCTTTATGGCTTCAGGGAGGATTTAATTTGCTCTTCCTCAACTTTCCTCAGTTCTCTATTTCAAAGCAGTATAAGTACAGTATAAAGGGGGGGGAGGCAAAAATACTACTGTGTTAACACCAAGTCAATCGGGTTCTAGATCTGGTAATGAAACAGAGAGCATTTTAGTCACCTTGATGACAATCCTTATGAGGAATTAACTGTAGTGAGTGTGTCTTTGTTGATTCTGCTAGATCTCTCAACATCTTTCATTTCTATTAACCATAAAACACCAGAGTCTCAGTTAACCGGCACTCATAGGAATTGAACGATACCGATAAATGTCGTTTCTGTTGATTGAGAATTACAGGCCTAACAAATAGTATGCTCCATACTATATCATACCATAAGCTCTGTACTGACTTGGTATTAATATTAAATTACAATAATTAAAAGCATATTGGAACAAAAAAGACAAACTGAACAATGTAACACAGTTTTACTGTTTTTCTATAATATTTTAAATATAACTGTTTATTTAAAGTATTATTTCTTTTTTAAAAAAATATCAATTCCTTGAGTTCTGGTTAACTGAGAGTGCAATATTGGAGGGGAGGGAGGGAGGAAGGGAGAGCGTCAATGGAAGGACTCCTTTGGATACCTGAACGTGCTAAAAACCAAAACCTAGTATTATATACAGGTTCTCAAGTCTCTACTACTGAATGGGTAAAGGAAATGACATAGCAACTTCTGTTGCTGTGCATCATACATAAAACTCACAATCTCTTTTTAGAAAATTTAAACAAACCAACATAAAATGGGGTGTCTATTTCTTAAACTTCCAAAGCAATGACTTTTCACCAGATGCAAACATGTTCTTATTTTTATGTGCATTTTGTGACTTGTCAAACCATCTATCCACTCGTGCATAAAATGGGGGTGCTAGAAATATCTCTGAGAATTTGTATGAACCTAATGTAAAATAAATAAAATCTTAATGCACTGATGGACACATATCCAAATATCAATAAGGTTATGTTAAGACAGGGAAGGAGAAGTTACTAAAGGAGGAGGAGGAAAAAGAAATATATTAATAATATTGTCAATTTAATATGAAATGAAATTATCGTTCAAACAAATTTCCTCTATGATTTCTTCTTAACTTTATTTATGACTTGAAACAAAAATGTAGAGATTCAAACTGGACCCTGTCCTTGCTTATCTTGGGGGGGGGGGGTTATTAACTACAGTAAGGCTTACATCTGAGTAATTGTATGCTCCCAGAAATTGATCCAAAAACCAATTATGCATTTTCTGACTTTCCCATGGTACAGGGCAGGCATGTTGGAGCCTTAGTTTTTAAACACAGTTGCAAGCTCAATTCATTTCAATGGGGTATCTACAGTAGCAATTATGGGTTCTTTTGCCTGCACACTACCCAAAAAACCCTTCCCTGAAAATGATATTGTGTTTGTGCCCTAACAAATGCCACATCCATTGTGAAACAGCATGATTAGGCCAGGACAGGACATGAATGAAGATACAACGAAACAGAACAACAAACAGAGATCAATGTGTCAATCATATCTGTTTTGGAAAGTTTACATAATGAAAATTGTAAAATGCATTCAAAACAAATTTGCTATTTGGTATCCAAAAGAAGGGATTTTTCTCAAACACCCAAATTGATTTTGAAATTCTCTTTGTGCCCTGTAACAAAAGGCAGTAAACTATGATTGATTGATTTTCCTCAGTTGAACAGCTTGATAGTATGTAGTACTCTGTTCCTTTTTAAACAAATGAAATCAGTTTTGTATTGGGTTAAATAATTATCTTTTGCATGGATCAACTGAACATAATTACAAGATCACTGTGACTAACTTAGATTTCAACAATTTTAATCTAACCATGGCTTGTCTGCACCTATGTTATATATACCCCTCTCTCTCTCTCTCTCTCTCTCTCTCTCTCTCTCTATATATATATATATATATATATATACACACACACACACACACACACACACCTTAAAAGCTGCATCTTTTAAAAAACCAATTGAAAAGTCAAAAAGATCACGAATCACAGAAATTTACTATAAAATCTTCAATGGTATTGATTTATGAGAGCATTTTCCTTCCAAGGCAAGGAAGTTTTCTCTACTTTGGATGTTAATCCAAGACAGATAATAATTTAGAGTCTTTGAATTCAGTAGCATCTCCATTAGCCACACTATGTTCAAACACCACAATTCAATGTAATAATGAAATAGAACTACGGAGAATATTGTAATTTTAATAACTAAATCAAAAACAATCAAGAACAGGGCTTCAATGACTGAAACATTTTCTGTATTACTATTGTTCTTCAACAAAACAGATGCCCAAAGTATTTTTATATCTTTATGAAGAGAAATCATTTATTTATTTACTATATTTCACCCCATTTTTCTCACCACGAAGGGGACTCAGAGCAGCTTAAGAGTCTGGCCACTTCAGTGCCACATTGCAAATACACAGAGTATAAATACAACGAATTACATTTTAAACGATAAACATATCAATACAATAAAACTGTTAAAGCATAGCCCTATGTTTGTTCAGAGGTATCAAATTTAATAGTCAAAAAGTAAACTGAGGCGCGTTTTGTACATTCCTTTGCAATGTACAATACTATGCTAACAGCCAACACTATCAGACCATCATCTTTTTTTACATGTAAACATTACAGAAATAGATAGTTCGTACCCCTCACCATAATTACTACAAAATTCCCACACAACTGTGCTCCCCCTCCCTCACTAATTTCCCTTTCACACACATCACAGAACCAAGCTCTCCAATTTTACATAATTTCATGGTTCAAGACTAAAACTCCAAAAAATATTAACCACCCACAGAGATCACCTTGACATGCTTCTGTTGCAGAAAACAGAACATTATACTAACTACAAACCCTGAAGCATATTCAAAACATCACATCCTATTTGTGAAATACACAAAGAAAATGGGGTAAGTAAGAATATTTTAAAAAGTAATATGTTATACTTATATTTTTCTGTATAAAATTAGAATGTGTGACTCACATACACATTTTTCCAACAAGACCATATTTCCCGGTTAAATTCTGTTCTGTTTCTTTCCTTAAAGATGTTAATGGACATGTAATAATAATAATAATAATAATATAATGCACTTGTACATATTGATTGAGATACGTAGCTGGCAATAAAGAGAAAATAACACTATTTCAGTGTAGTTACATAAAATGCAGGCCATGTGAGTTAATCTTAAAGGATATTCAACCTATTGTTACCAAGTGGATAAGGGAGTTATTTTGCCAATAATCTCTGTCTTATATTACTGGAGCATATAATGGCATCTCAAGACTTTGGATTCCACAACATGTTTAAGCATTTTATCCAAGGGCAAAAACTTGGACAACCCGTTGAAAATGGTCAAATATAGTGAGATTCAGAAAGTATTTTTTTTTAAGTCTAACAATTATCTACTTTAGGCTTACTTAAACTATGCCCAATTGATGACTTCCCTCATTCATTCATTCAACCAATCTACATCTGGTCTTCTTCAACAAGAGGCTCATCCTATTCTTCCCAAATCCTATTCCTATGTCAAAACTGTATAAACCAATCATTACAGTGCAGTAATCTAATTTGTTTGTTATCAGGGAAAAATTCTTTAGCAGTATGAGTAGAGGGAGGCAAGCTGAAATTTTACTAACTCCACAAGATCTTAATGGTCTACCAAACTGGCCCCCTAACTCAACATCTGAAATCGGCAGACTCATTTTCGAACTCAAACCAGGCAAAGCCCCAGGAAGTGATCATATGCCCTCTGAACTGCTGAAAGCAAACTCTGAGAGGTGGGCACCAGTCCTAGCAGTCTTGTTCACATGCATTGATCCATCTGCCTGTATACCATCTGACTGGGGGCTTGCAATAATTGTCCCCATTTACAAAAAAGGCAACAGATCAGATCCTGCCAACTCCAGACCAATTAGTCTTTTAAGCATCATGAGCAAATTGTATGCTAGTCATCTCCTAGACAAACTATTAAGTTGGTTGGAGGAAGAAAACTTCTTAGAAGAGGAACAAGCAGGTTTCCGAATCGAACGTTCAACTGTTGATCAGGGCTTAATATTGCAACATTTAGTAGAAAAATATTCTTCTCCCTCACGGGAAGTGCTTTATGCAGCCTTTATAGATTTTTAAGTCTGCATTTGACTCAATCCCAAGAAACAGACTTTGGAGCAAACTTGAGGCTACCAATATAGATAGGTGCCTGCTGGTTCTCATTCACAGCCTTTATGAAAAAACACATCTGCGAGTGAGATGTAACCGAGAAGACCATCTGACAAGACCAATACCCTCATTTATGGGAGTAAAGTAAGGTTGTGTTCTTGCTCCCACGTTGTTTAATATTTTTATTACCTCCTGTCACGATCACTGACCTGGCGGGCCCCTTAATCACACACACAGAGACGTACTGAAGGCTAACTACTTTATTGAGTATATAAAAACAAGTCCAAAGAGTAAATAGTCCAATAATATGCAAGTGTTCAAGGTGTTAAGCAAGTAGTCCAAAGTAACGTAGCAAATAAGCTGGAAGCGTGGCAAGGCTCCGCAATTCAATGCGAATCAGGAAACAGGGCAAAGTTCCGCAAAACCAATGCGAATCAGGAAACAGGGCAAGGTGCACTTGGCGCTGCGGCTCAGAAACAAGGCAAAGACAAGGCAAGGCTTGATGACCACTGCTGACTTGTGGTCCCACTCCGCTTCGCGCCTATTCAGGAAAGACGTGGCCGGAGAACTGAGGATGCGTTCCCACGGCCCCTGTACTTAATCCGTCGGCCGAGGTCCGCGACGCTCTAGGCTCCTTCGTCTCCAATCTCTGCTCACGGACCTCGGGCGATCTAGGACTCTTGACCAAGCCCTCCTGCTAGACTCAATGTCTCGTCTCCTATCGAAAGAGCGACCTTGCCTCTCGGCAGCTGTGTTGCTATCTTCCTGAGAACTTTCCTCCCTGGCACTTTCCCATTCGGATTCGTCCATGTTTACATTCTCGGGCTCCTGGGAATTCCTCCCCCCGGGGTGTTCATAACTCCCTTCGCTGCTTCCCATCTCCACCTGGTGATCGGAATCTAAGCTGGGCCCAAACAACATTTCATCCCATGCCAAGCTCTCTGTGGGAGACTGCGGCCCATCCGAAGGGGCCCTGTGCTTCCCCCCAGTCATCTAGCTCATCCTCAGAATCCACCTCTGCTGCTGCAGGCCCTAATGCTAATGGAACCCCAGGACCTATTCCTTGCCCTCCAGGCACGAACGAGAACTGCTGTGCTACACTATCCCCCTCAGGGCCCCTCCGAGGCCGCCCTCGAGGTTTGGGTTTGTCAGGGTACTTGCGGTGAAAACGAGCCACGAGATCCGGAGCATGGACATCCCGAGCCCGGGTCCATGAACGTTCTTCGGTCCCATCCCCTTCCAGTCAAGCAAATACTCCAACTTCCGGTGGCGGATGCGAGCATCAAGATGTCCTGGACCTCCAACTCCTCCTCGCCATCGCGCATCACAGGGGAGGAGGCGGCTGCATCACGTCAGGCCGCACCCCTCCGCGGGCGGAGCAACGAACGATGAAACACCGGGTGGAGCTTCATGTCCGCTGGGAGTTGTAGTTTGAAGGAAACAGGCCCCACCTTCTCCAAAACTTTGTAGGGACCCAAAAATCTCGCGTCCAGCTTGCGGCTGGAGTCGCTGCGTAAAGCAAATTCTTGGTGGACAGCCAAACTTTATCCCCCACAAGGATGTCAGGACCCTCCTGGCGCCGCCGATCAGCCATCCGCTTGTAGTCAGCTTTCGCCTGGTCCAATTGAGTACGTAGCAAGTCTTGGAGTGCAGTGAGCTCTCGAAGCCAATCCTTAGCCTCGGAAACGTCTCGGACGGGTCCACCGGCGGGTAGAACCGAGGTGGTGTCCATAGTTAGCAAAGAAAGGAGTCTCTTTGATGGATTCCTGCGTCGCATTGTTGTAAGCAAACTCTGCCAGGGACAACAAGGGCGCCCAATTGTTCTGCTGATAGTTGACATAGCAGCGCAGGTACTGCTCAAGGTGGCATTGACCCTTTCGGTCTGGCCATCGGTCTGCGGGTGATGAGCCGTGGACATCCGCACATCAATCCCCAGCAACTTCTGGACAGCCTTCCAGAACTGAGAAGTGAATTGGGTGCCCCGGTCCGTCACCAAGCTCTGTGGAAGTCCATGCAGCCGAAACACATGTTGCACAAACATATCAGCAGTCTCTTTGGCAGTGGGCACCCCCACACAGGGATGAAGTGTCCCATCTTGGTGAAACAGTCCACCACGACCAGTATCGTGGTGAAGCCCTGGACTTGGGAGGTCGGTGATGAAATCGGCCGAAATCATCTTCAAAGGGCGGAGGGGGTCGGAGCGGCTGGAGCAAACCGGCCGGCTTGCCCCCTGGTTCTTAGCCCGGTGACACACAGGGTAGGAGCCCACATAGTCCTCCACATCCCTCCGCACTTTAAGCCACCAAAAAGTCCCGTAGGACCAGTTGCAAAGTCTTGAACAGCCCAAAATGGCCTGCGGCCCGGCTATCGTGGCAAAGCTTGAGAATGTCCGCCCGCTCGGGCCCAGGGAGACATAGACAGAGTCCGGTGGTAAAGCACCCCGTTCTTTACCTGGAAAGGGGCTTGAGGCCCTTGGTCAGCTGCTCCTGTACCCACGGATCGGTCCGCTGGCGAGCCTGGACACGCACACTCAAGGGTCTTTGTCCCCAGGGGCAGGCGGGGCCACTGGGGGTTGACAGGAAGCGCCCAAGCAGCCGCAAAGTTCTCCGCTTTAAGCAACCGGGCCTCGGGCGGCCCGTCGCCCTCACGAGCGTACTCCGGCTTTCGGGACAGCGCATCAGCTTGCTTGGTCTGCTTGGGGGTCACATAGTGAATGCGGAAATTGAATCGCTCAAAGAACAGGGGACCATCTCTGTTGCCTCTGGTTCAATTTGCGCTGGGACTTCAGATGCTCAAGTTCCGGTGGTCGGTGTGAACCTCCACCGGGAACTTGGCCCCTTCAAGCAGGTGTCTCCAGACCTCGAAAGCCACCTTGATGGCCAAGGTTCCTTCTCCCAAATTGTGTAGTTCTTTTCGGGCCGTCAGCTGCCGGGAATAGTAGGCACAGGGCAACAAGTCCGTCCCCTGAGGCTGTAGGATCGCTCCCACCGCCACATCCGAAGCATCAGCCTGGGCGATGAAAGGGAGTGCGAGGGGGTTGGGGTGCTGCAAAAAGCGGCTAGTGGTGAACAGCTGCTTCAACTTGCGGAACCCCCGTCCGCCTCCGGAGTCCACGGAGCAGTACCTTTCCCCGCAAACACTGGGTGATAGGATCAGCCCACTTGGCAAAGTCAGGAATGAACTTTCTGTAGTAGTTGGCAAAGCCCAGGAATCTTTGAATGTCTTTCTTGCTAGCGGGGGGGTGCCCAGTCGACCACGGCTTGGACCTTGGTGTCATCCATGGCAATGCCCGTAGGTGAGATCGGTAGCCCAGAAAGTCCACCTCCCGCAAGTCAAAAAGCACATTTCTCCAGCTTAGCATAGAGCCCGTGGGCCTCAGCCTCGGAGCACTTCCTTGACATGGCGATCATGGGTTGCCTGATCCGGAGAAAAAATCAGCAGAGTCGTCTAGGTAGACCGCCAGATAGCGGTCAAAAGGTCTCGAAAAATGTCATTCATGAAATGTTGGAAACATGCGGGGGCGTTGCACAACCCGCATCCCATCACCCGGTATTCGAAACTGCCCCCACTTGGTCTGGAAGGCCGTCTTCCATCCCTCACCCTGGCGAAGCCGGACAAGGTTGTAAGCCCCCTCAGGTCAGTTTCGTGAACACCTTGGCTCCCCGCATCCGCTCCAGAGCTCGGGGATCAAGGGCAGGGGATAGCGATTCCGGATCGTGATCTTGTTGAGTTCCCTGTAGTCATTGCAAAGCCGCAACTCCCGATTTCTTCTTGGCGAAAGAATCGGGCCCCAGCCAGGGATTGGGAGGGCGAATGAACCCCTCACGCAGATTCTCATCCAGGAAATCTCGGAGAGCCTGTTGCTCTGGTTCCGAGAGGATAGAGTCTCCCCGCGGGATTAGGCCCCGGTTGCAGTTCAATGGCACAGTCATAGGGCCGGTGAGGAGGCAAGCGTTCCGCCTCCTTTTCGCTGAAGACATCCCAAAAGCCGGCATACTTCTTGGGCAGGGTGGCCACATTCTCCACTTCTAGGGCCAGGCATGCCCCTAGCCGTCATGCAGTGGCCCTGGCAATGGTCGAAGAAAAAATTAGCTGTCTCTTGGCCCAGGAGATCTGGGGGTCGTGGAGCGCGAGCCACACAATGCCCAGGACAATGGGAAAATCTGGGAGCTTGGTCACAAGAAAAGAAATGTTCTCTTTATGGGAGCTAGTCCACATCCTGGTAGGAGCTGTATACTGAGTTACAGCCCCCGTTTTCAGAACTCTCCCATCGATAGTCTGGACACCCTTGGGCTCTTGGAGATCAAGAAATTTTAATCCCGCAGACTTGGCGTAGTCTGCATCGATGAAAGTTGTTGGTCGCTCCAGAGTCTATCATGGCATGGACCATCATCGGCCCCTTCTCGGGCGACCACAAACTGACCATTACAAGGAACAATTGTCCAGTCTTGGGTTCAGGGGGGAGGTTAGCGACGTCGGCCGAGTGAGCGAACCCTCTTACACTCGGCCTGTCCCTTCCCCCGCCGCCTGAAGGGCTTCTTGGCCTCTGGGGCCCCCTCCGAGGCGGCAGAGGCCCCGAGGGAGTCTTTCCACGAGGTTTCTGGGGGCACTCCTTAGAAAAATGTCCAGCCCCCGCACCAGCATAAGTTGAGCGCTGACGCCGTGCCTTCTCCACCTGGTCTGCTTTAGGGCCGAACTGTTCCCAACTGCATGGGCTCGGGTCATCCGAGCCGGCCCGGCACTGGCAAATTGCCGGGGTTGAAACTGCCCAGCCCCTTCCGTGCCACCGGTTTCTCCATCACGCCCTTGTCCACCGCCTCCTGGTCTGCAGTCCTGCTTCCATCTGAGGCTCAAGGTGATAGCGGCCTCAGATCCGCGGGCCGGGGATGTTTTAACATCTCCTGTTGGAGTTCTGAAGGCAGCCCCGCAATGTAGTGATACCGCAACGCCGGCAGACCCACTGCGTCTGGGAAGCCAGGACTCGAAAAGGGAGATGTACTGGGACAGGGATAGATCCTTGCTCGTCAGCCAGGCCAAATCCCTCTCGGCGAGTTCTTCATTGACAGGAGCCCCCATGTTGCCCTGATTGCATCTAGGAAAGCCCGCAGCGTGTTAGTATGGGGGACTGCGCCGGATCAGCGCGGTGGCCCACGTTGCCGCTGTCCCTTCCATCAGGTTGTAAGTAAAAACCACCTGGGCTCGATCGTTGGTGAACTCGTTGGGGAGTTGCTCAAATAAAGTTCCACTTGGCAAACAAAAACCTCCACCTGGGCGGATTACCGCTAAAGCGGCCAGGTGGAGCTCACCCCAGTGCCGTCCGGCCGGGTCCGCAGCTCACCAATTCTCGTTGCAATTCCTGCACTTGGGCATCGGTCAGGTTAGCCATGGTGACCCACGGGCATGGGCGCTTCTTGCGGCGTCAGGCGGCGTCCGTGGTGTGATAAGGGGTTCTTGGAGTTCTCCGGCCAGCTGTCACGATCACTGACCTGGCGGGCCCCTTAACCACACACACAGAGACGTACTGAAGGCTAACTACTTTATTAATATATAAAAACAAGTCCAAAGAGTAAATAGTCAATAATATGCAAGTGTTCAGGTGAAGCGTGGCAGGCTCCGCAATTCAATGCGAATCAGGAAACAGGGCAAAGTTCCGCAATCCAATGCGAATCAGGAAACAGGGCAAGGTGCCGCAAACCGCTGCGGCTCAAGAAACAAGGCAAAGACAAGGCAAGGCTTGATGACCACTGCTGACTTGTGGTCCCACTCCGCAGCGCCTATTCAGGAAAGACGTGGCCGGAGAACTGAGGATCGTTCCCACGGCCCCTGTAATCCGTCGGCCGAGGTCCGCGGACGCTCTAGGCTCCCTTCGTCTCAATCTCTGCTCACGGACCTCGGGCGATCTAGGACTCTTGACCAAGCCCTCCTGCTAGACTCAATGTCTCGTCTCTATCGAAGAAGCGACCTTGCCTCGGCAGCTGTGTTGCTATCTTCCTGAGAACTTTCCTCCCCTGGCACTTTCCCATTCGGATTCGTCCATGTTTACATTCTCGGGCTCTTGAATTCCTCCCCAGGTGCTCATAACTCCTTAACTGCTTCCCATCTCCACCTGGTATCGGAATCTAAGCTGGGCCCAAACAACATTTCATCCCATGCCAAGCTCTCTGTGGGAGACTACGGCCCATCCGAAGGGCCCTGTGCTTCACCCCAGTCATCTAGCTCATCCTCAGAATCCACCTCTGCTGCTGCAGGCCCTAATGCTAATGGAACCCCAGGACCTATTCCTTGCCCTCCAGGCACGAACGAGAACTGCTGTGCTACACCTCCCTGGTGAAGTCACTTTCAGAAATGAACCCTCACCCCCCTAAATGGGCTGGGAGAGCAATATCAGTCTTACTTTACGCAAATGATGCAGTACTTTTATCATTAACATGTGTTGGGCTGAGGCGGCTCCTAATAAGGTTAGATGTGTACTTTAATACTGAACAGCTGGCTATTAATTATGACAAATCAAGTGCTAGTTTTTTACTCGGAAAATATGCATACCCGCTGGCAAATCAATGGG